>RJWM01012856.1:0-55183 GCA_004363535.1 Dasyprocta punctata | reverse complement strand
AGGGGAGGGGAGGGGAGGGGAGGGGAGGGGAGAGGAGAGGAGAGGAGAGGAGAGGAGAGGAGAGGAGAGGAGAAGAGAAGGGAAAAGAGAAAAAAGAAAAGGAGTTTTCTGGTCACTGTGATTTGCCTTTGACATCACGTGCATATGGATATAGATGTATGTGTATATGGTTTTCCCTGGAGCAGTAATATTATGGTTGTGATGTATGTTTTGTTGCAAAAGTCTTCTATTTCTGATTCTATTAATATTTTTACCCTTAGCACTTAATTTTTTGGTGTTGTTTCTGCCTTGTTTACTTTCATAAGTGGTACAATATCCAAACTCTGATGTAGAGTATTTCCTTCATGGCTGGCATTCTTAATAAAGGTCTGAGCCGGGTGTGGTGGCGCACGCCTTTAATCCCAGCACTCGGGAGGCTGAGGTAGGCGGAGCGTTGTGGGTTCGAGGCCGGCTTGGGCTACAACGCGAGCGCAAGGCCGGCCTGAGCTACATAGTGCGACCCTGCCTCAAAAAACCAGGGCTGGGAGTTTGGCTCAGTGCCTTAAGCACCTGCCCTGGCAGACGCAAGGCTGTGAGTTCAATCCCCGGTGCCGCAAAAAAAAATAAAATAAAATAAAATAAATAAATAAATAAATAAATAAAGGTCTGAACCCATATTTAGCTTATCAACCCTCTTTAGAACCAAGCCTTGAATATTTGTTTCTTTGTTGAAATATTTTTATGGACTAAGCAAAGACAGTGTCAAGGGTTAGGGCTGGGGTTAGATATTTCTTAGTCCTTTATCCTTGTTTATTAATGAGCCGCATATAATGTCAGTGGGAGAAATTACCCCCAAGAATGTACAACAGAGACAATGTTGTGGGTAATCAGGTGGAAATGGGTTGGGTAAGGGGTCTTTCTCAGGGGGATGTGGTCAGGTCAGGAGAGAGAAGCCAGGTGAGCTGTTGCTGGAGATGGAAGGAGTAGAGGACATGGAGTTGGAGTTGTGGCTCCTTTCCCAGATCTTTGGACTGAGATATGTTTGGGCTCTATGGCCCAAACTCTGTTACCTCTCCTCTCTCTTCCTTGGGTGATTCAGCTTTGTGTTGCTGTAGCAAAACTCATGAAAATGAATTTAAAGAAGAGGTTTGCTGTGGCTCTGTGGTCAGCTGCCCCTTGCTTGAGGCCTGTGCAGGGGCAGAGCACTACGGCAGGAGTGTGTGGCAGAGGGAGCT
The DNA here is from genome assembly GCA_004363535.1 of Dasyprocta punctata. NCBI lineage: Eukaryota > Metazoa > Chordata > Mammalia > Rodentia > Dasyproctidae > Dasyprocta > Dasyprocta punctata. The sequence goes on along the minus strand of RJWM01012856.1, from coordinate 53,969 downwards.
GTCCATGAGAGGATGAAAATACCAGAGTCCCACAGTTCTCTTGAGAGAATCCCCATGACCTGGAGATTCCCAAGAGGACTGCCTCTTCAAACCCTGCCACCTCCCCATGGGGATGGAGCTTTAAGAATAGACCGTTAGGGACAACCCTGACCCCGAGTTCTGCAGCTTCCCTCCCCACTGCCTGCTTTCCTACCATGCTGCACAAGATCCTCTGCTACACCTCAGCACCTCTGCCCACACTGATCCCTCTGTTCTTCATTGTGTTGGTTTTGCTCCTTTGCCAACATCATTCATAGAGATCTCTTTCTTGCCTTTCTGTTCTGTTCCATTGATTAACTTGTCTATTCTTTCATCAGTACCTTACCATCTTGATTACAGTAATTAATAGTAAGTCTTGTAGTTAAATAATGTCAGTCTTCTGGCTTTTTTATTCTCTTAATATTGTCTTGGTTATTCTGTTCCTTCTCCAAATAAATTTTAGAATCATTTTGTCATTATCCACAAGATAAATTGCCAGAAACAACTGAGATTGTATTAGATATATAAATCATATTTGGGAAGAACTGACACCTTGACAATATTGAATCTTTTTAATCTATGAACACAGCATGTCTCATAATTTATTTAGATCTTAATTGATTCCTTTCATCAAAGTTTTGTGGATTTTCTCAAATAGATCTTGCACATATTTTGTTAAATTTATACCTAAAAAATATTTCATTGTTGAGGTGCTGATGTAAGTGATATTTTGTTCTTAATTTCTAATTCTACTTGTTAATTCTAGTATATAGGAAAATTATAGGATATTTCTATTAGCCTTTTATTCTCAGACTCTTCTATAACATTTTATGAGTTTCAGTTCTTTTGTCAGTTCTTTTGGATTTTCCTTATAGATGAACACATCATCTGTGAAGACTGGTAATTTTATTTCTTCTTCCCAAGCCATGTGCCTTCCAATTCCTTTTATTGTCTTACTGAATTAGCCAGGATCTCCCATATGATGTTGAAAAGACTGATGAGAAGAGACACACTTGAGTTGTCTCTGATCTTAGAAAGTTTTGAGGTTCTTACCTGTAAGTATGATACTGGCTGTAAGTTTCTTTAGATACTCCTTATTGAGGTGATAAAGCTTCCCTCTGTTCGAAGTTGAAAGTTTTTACTATGAATGGTGTTGCATTTTGTGAAAAAATTTTCTTCTGTATCAGTAAGATCATGTAATTTTTCTTCTTAACCCTGTTGATATGCTGAATTACACCAATTGATTTTTAAGTGTTGAAGCAGGTAGCTTTACTTACCTGGGATAAATACCACATGGTTGTGCTGTATAGTTTTTCAAATCAAATTAATGGATTTAATTCGCTAATATTCTGCTCATGATTTTTTATAGTTATATACATAGAGCTATTAATCTGTGCTTAACTTTTTCTTTTTTTGTACTTAACCTTCTCTATTGATATTTTTATCTTGCTTTGGTATTAGAGTAATTGTGGTCAGAGAATCGGTTATGAAGTATTCCCTCTACTTCTGTATTCTGAAAAAGATGATACAGAACTGGTATAATTTTGATGGCATTCATCAGTGAACTCATTTGAGACTTTCTATTTTTGGAGGTTATTACTTATTGATTTAATTTCTGTAATAGATGTAGAACTATTCAGATTATTTCTTCTTGTGAGAGCTGTGGCAGATTGTGTCTTTCAAGGAATTGATCTATTCCATCTACATTATCAGATTTGTAGGCATACAGTTATGCATAGTATTTTCTTATTATTTTAATCAGTGAGGGATCTATAGTGATGATATTGGTAATTTATATATTCTTTCTTCTTAGTAATCTGAACAGCTTATCACTTTTATTGATCTTGTCATAAAACAAACTTTTGGCTTCAAAACTTTTTATAGATTTTCTATTTAAAGTTTCATTTATTTCTGTTAATATAGTTTTTATTTTTTATTTTCATTTGCTTGCTTCAGGTTTGATTTGCTCTTCTGTTTTCTAGTTTCCTATGGTAGAAGTAACTAATTTTATATCTTTATTCTTTTCTAGGGTACTCATTGAATGCTATAACTGCCTTTCTAAGCATTATTTTTCTGTACCCCACAAATTTTGATAATTAGTATTTGTATTTAATTTAGTTGAATGTATCTTAAAATTTCTTTCAGAATTTTCTTAGACCCTTGTGCTGTTTAGAAATATATTGTTTAATTTCTAAGTGTTTGGGGGTTTTCCAGTTATCCTTCTGTTATTGGTTTCTAGTTTAATTTCACCATTCTCTGAATGCATACCTTCTCTAACTTGTTTTTTTTTTTTCAATTATTAAAGTGTGATTTACAGCCTAGCATGTGGTGTGTCTTGGCGAATGTTCCATATCAACTTGAGAATAGTTTGCACCCTGCTGTTGTTGAATTATATGGTCCATGGGTAGTAATAAAATAATCCCAAATTCCCCAAATTGCCCCACGTATCATTACTGTACTTAATGTACATACACATTATAGCAATTATTACTTTGATTAGATTGTTGACTGTTGTGTCAATTAAAAATAAAAATGTGTTTTTATTTTACCTTTCTTATTCCTTCTTAGATAGACCATAGTTTCTGACATTTACAATTTTCTCTCTAAAGAATTTTTAAACTTTTCTTGCAAAGCAGTTCTATTGTCAATGGATTCCTTCAATCATTGTATATCTGAAAACATTATACCCTTTCTCTTTTGAAGGATAATTTCACATGGGACAGAATTCCAGTTTGGTAGAATTTTTTTCTTGACATTTTCAGTATTTCCCTCATTTTCTTCAATGGTCCTTTAAGAATCAACAGTAATTCTTACTTTTATTCCCCTGCAGCTAAGATTTGCTCCCTCTGGGCTTGTTCAGGACTTTTCTTTATTTCCAGTAGTTTGAAAATTGTATGATTAGGAGTCATTTTTTTGGTCATTTGTCTTGCTTAGTGTTCTCTTGGCTTCCTCAATATCTGCTCTAGTATGCAATGTTATTTGAGAAAAATTTCAGTCATTATTATTTCAAATAAAGATGTGTATCAATGCTGAGAACATTATGGAGGAATTTTATTATGCGAATGTTGTAGGATGTACTTACATATGCCTATGTAGAGGTCAATTATCCCAAGTAGCCTTTTGATTCAATTCAGATGGTGGAAAATCTGAGATCAGTGAGACTTGGGAAGTGTAACCCAGCAGATGGCTTTACAGTGGAATTCTTTATAAATAGAAGAAGCATACTTCAAAATAATGATAAAAGGTATAACATCCGCATAAACAAGCAGAATCGTCATTTATTATCATTATCAAGAATTCTTTCCAGTACATAATTATATGTGCTATATTTTTGCAGGATATCCAACATATAGTTTTGTTCACAAACACATATGTAATACAAGTGTATTGTACTACAATATAATGACAGCTATGAGTTTCTAGGGGACAGGAATATTGCATATCCATTATAATTTTATGAGACCACTGTCATATGTACAGACCATCCTGGCCTGAAATGTTACTCTCTCTCTCTCTCTCTCTCTCTCTCTCTCTCTCTCTCTCTCTCTCAGAGAGAGAGAGAGGTATTTCTTTACATCCAAGTATTTCTAATGCTTCCTATCTCTTTTTTCTTCTGATATTCCCATTACACGTGCATTTTGTAGTTGCCCCACAGTTCTTATATATTCTAGAGGTTTTTTCAAACTTGTTTCTCTTTGTTTTTCAACTTCGATTATTTCTATTGAGTGATTATTAAGCTTCAAGATTCCTTTCTCAACCATGTATCATCTACCCATAATTCTATTAAAGATATTCCTTACTTCTCTTGTAGCATTTTTATCTCTACCTTTTTTATTCTTTTTAATTTTTATCTCTCTATCCCATCTCCTTAGATGTTGTCCACTTTATTTATGAGAACTCTTAAGGTCTTCACTGTAGTTGCTTAAAATCCCCAGTCTGATAATTCTAGTATTCCTGCCATACGTGTCTGAATCTGATGCATACTGTCTCTGCAAATAGTGCTCTTTGCCCTTTAGTGTGTCTTGCAATTTTTCACTAATAGCTGGACGTGATGCACTGGTACAAGGAGCTGCTGTAGTTAGGCTTGAGTAATGCAAGAGTCGACTGTGAGTGAAGGAAGGTATTGTTCAGTTCTACATGACTATAGGGCAGTGAACTCATACGTGTTTCTTGGGGTCCCTCAGTCCCACTTTCTGGGCATGTAAGTTCTGACAAAACCCTGGGAGGTTAGGTTCTGGATAAAGGATGTCTCCAGAGTAAACTTTGTTAACATGAACAGTATGTTCTGGTATATTTCCAAATGTTTCCTTTTCTTCTCTCTGCTAGAAGTGCAAGTGAATTTTTCCAACAGTCACTGTGGGAAGCTTGTCGAGCTCCTATATGTAAAAGTCACAAAAGAGTGAGGTTCCTCAATGATAATGGCCCCTGGACTTTACCAGTGTACCTGTCCATATTGAGCCTTCAGCAGGTCATCAGTTTTCGCTGTCTTCCTCCCTTTGTGCTGGTTCTTATGGAGGCATGTGCTTGTGGTTCATGCCCCAGATCCCAAAAGTCTGCAGCTGCCTCTCAGTCTATCTGGCTCAGGCAGGAGTGGTTTCCCTGTGGCCAGATTCTCTGAAGGGTCTACGAAGATTTGACTTCTCAGCTTTTTCACTTGAGTGGCAATTCCCAGAACCACATATACTGGATTGGAAAACAAAATTCTTGTACAGTACTTTTTAAAAAAAACACTGATTTGTTCTGGGAAAACTGAACACAGAAAAATTTACATCTAGAGATTAAAACTCAAACATCAAACTTTTTTTTCCAGCCGTAATGGAGTAGCTGACACCAGATTTACCTTTTTATAGCATAGGCTTTAAAAACTATACAACCTATGTAAACAGCTGTTTCTGACATGAAGCAATGAGTTAACACAAGAGTGTGACCCTTAGCCAGGCATGGTGGGGCACACATGTAATCCAAGCAGTCTGGGGATTTGTGGCAGAAGGATCACAAGTTCAAGCCCATCCTCAGTAATTTAGCGAGACCCTGTCTCTAATTAAAAAAAAAAAAAAACTGAAAAAGGATCAGAGATGTAGCTCAGTGTAAAATTTCTTATTTCAATGCTCAGAACCACAAGGGGGAAAATGTGTGACCCTTGAGATAGAGTAACAGAAAAATAAATTCTGCAGTCCAAGATTTCTGCTTGGAGGCATTCTCTGGATCGGTACACAGGAAGGGGGAACCCAACAGAGTACTGGTTTCTCTAAAAGAGGGAGACAGAAAACAGTTGTGAGACTGAGTCATATGTCATTTTCAAGGGAAAGCAACAGATGAGAAGGAGACATGCAGAGGAAGAGTTCAGGGAATCCATATGCAACCCTGACTCTGTTTGGGTATGAGGCCACATGTGCATTGTGTTAGAATACATGAGGCCTGCAAAGACTAACTAGGATGGAAAGGAACAATGACCACAAATCTGCAAGATGAACTGGATTTAGCACTCACATGGGCAGGAGACTTTCACTAGAGTGGAGAAGCCTTGTAGAATACCTGGGACACTCCTGGAAACCTCAGAAGGGCGAGGCTTCTCAGGAAGTTGGATATAAGCTTGAAATTAAAGCTACTCTAGGTCACCATTAATGATTCTTGAAAACAAGCCTCAGAAGAACCACAAGGAGCTCAATGACCTGGCTAAACCAGATTTAACAAACTTTTGAAAGCATGACAACAAACTGAACTCACTTGACCATGTTATGTACACAAATTTAGCACCCAGTAAAAAATTATAGTGCATATAAAGAAGCAGGAAAAGATGACCCATAACAAAGAGGAAAAAATTAGTCATGGAAACAGACCCAGAAATGTGAGAATTGATGCAATTGGCAGATACAGACTTCAGAACAACTGTTATTAACATGATTTAAAAGAAAACTTGAACACAATATAGAGAATATATATCTAAAAATTTCTGGACTTAAACAGTTGCAAATCTAAATTTGAAAAAGAAATCACTGGGTGTGATTAATTGCAAAAAAAAAAAAAGGCAAAGAATCTGTATGTGTAACCTTAGACCCTACCCAAACTGAAGAACAAACTAAAAACCCTAAAAATAAAAATGATTAATAATTCATCTATTATATTATTAATAATTAAAGCCACAGTGATGTAGAGACAATATTAAGCATGCTAATGTACATTTAATTAAAATTCTAGGAAACAAAAAGGGAAAGTCTGAAAAATCATTGGAAAATAATGGCTAAAATTTCAAATAATTTCTCTAAACCCATATATCAAAAAAACATAAAATAGAAAGTAGTATAATCGACAATAAAAAACACCAAGGTATATAGAAATCTTAGTACTGACAATCAGTGATTAAGGAATGCCAAAAGCAGCTGGAAAGAGAAGCTTATACATGAGAGAACAAATTAAGAATGTCTTCCAATGTTTGTTCAGGAAAGAGAAAAGGTAGCTTGAAAAGTGGAACAACAGAAAATAAATAGGAAGATGGTAGACATAAATCAAACTATGCAAATATTTTCCTTACATGGAAATGGATAATAGCCTGAATACAAAAGCAAAACTCTTCTCTGTGATCTGGAAGTATTAGATATAAAAAGACAGATCAAGAATAAAAAGACAGTAAAGATATACCATGGAAACATTGTAAGAAAGTTATATGGATCATAGTACTATCAAACAGGCTTTAGAACAAGGAGCAATACCAGACATGAACAGAAGCATTTCATAATTATAAATGAGTTAACAATTCAAGAAAAGAGGTAGCAGTCTCTAACAACAGGCATGTAGCACAAATTGAGATCCCAGAACATAAATAAGCACATCCATATGGTATCTGGAGATTGTGGAACTTTCTCTAAATAATTTATAGGTCAAGTAGACATGAAATCAGTAATAACACAGACATCCTCAACTACACTGTGACTTTACTGACATTTATAGAACATTGTGTCCAGTGCAGAATATGCATCCTTTTCAAGTGCACACAAAACAGTCACCACAATAGAGCCCCTGGATCATATGCGGGGCTGTAAAATCAGTCTCAATCCATGACACCACATGGAAATTACACACAGAATCTTTCTGATCATAGCATAATCAGATTACAAATCCATAACAGAGCTAGATCCTAGAAACCCTAAAACACTTAGAAATCCATCTGAGACCAACATCTACAAGGTAACCCTAATATTAGAGCAATAATTGATGGTAATTCCACATTCAGTAAACTGGGAACTCGCAACTAAGAGCTGTCTCTCTTTTATTGCCACGCAGTTGATTACTACAGATAGGGAATTCAAAAACCTTTGTTTATTGCCTCAGAAAGAATTAGTCTTTCAAGAATTAGAAAAACAAGTTGAAAAATTTATTTTATGTGAGAAATAAATTAAATTCAATGTGTAAGACTATCATAACAATCAGTGCAACTTGCTTTATGTGTTTAAAAATATCAAATGATTCTCACTCTCCTACCCTGTATGTATATGTATGCACTAGTGTGCGTGCTTGTATGGGAATAAAGTTTCTCTTTTATTTTTCATTCAGCATGTTAGATTCAGACTAGTAGTCAGAACTCTTTGTACCTAGTTTGATTATCAAATTTGTTATCATTTTCTGCCTTGGGCCATGTCTCCATTTGATAAACACCTTTTAGATGTGATGCATACTTTGATCCTGCTCTCCTGTCATTAAGCAGATCGGTACAACATGACCCTCTACCATCAGGGTAAGTATTTCCTTATCTGTCTCCCAGTCTATTGTGAGAGTAGTTAAAGGTCTTTTAACTGAAGTAAATAATTCAAACATTTTACAACAACTAAGGCATATTTCTGTGTGTTATACATAAGACGACCTCAAAAAGTCAGCCAATGCTTAGCTAAAATCTAGATGGCATTTGCTTCATTTACTATTGGTGTCACAAATAGAAAAAAAACTTGACTGAACTTTCAGATGCTGTTCTGTGGTGGAGAGGAAGGAGGTAGGGAGGGGCTGATGGAGTTAAAGTGAGGCCTGGTTTCAGCATGAGCTGTCCAGCACTGATTTATCAGGAACATTGCCCCAGTTTGGTGTTTGACCTTGATCTCTCCAGCAGGCCTGCATAGGCTACAGAGTGTTTCTGCCTCTGCCCCCACCCCCACCCTCTGGGTCTGAGCCTGATGATTGAGACTACTGGGTTTTGACAAAAAGGTTCTGACTTCCAAAACTGCTGCAACCAGTGGTAGCATCTCTCCCTGTAAACTCAGATGGTCACAGCGTAGCCTGCAGTAATTTGGTCACTATTTGTCTGGCATTACCTTCTTTCCTACTCACGATTTAAATGGAGTTACAGGAAGATGGAACTCACTTCTGAATCAATAGGGCTGTGTCATTGGAAATGAGAATGAGAGATGTGAAATTATCCTTGATACCCTCTGATCTCCAGTATCCAGACTGAACTCAGGTTGAGGTGGGACAGTAAATGCTATATGTCAGCTCGACACCTGCTGAGCTACATCTCTGGTTTCCAGGGGAGTCTTGCATTTACATTGTTTGCCCAAGAAAGCAGATGTTCTCCTCCAAGATGTGTGGACACCATTCACTTCATGAGAGTCAAAAGAACAAGAAAAGTTAGTTTGCTCTTAAACCCTGACCAGCTTCTGACTTCCATTCACTTTATAAAGCATTTTTCCATTGTTAGCAGGTCCTCAGAAAACACAACCCTGAGACCACTGTCCTCTCTGGTGGCTGCAGCTGGGTCCTGTGATGGCCCCACTTGGCACTCTGGGCTGGCTGCTGCTCCCTGGGACACCCCTCATTCTGAGGCCCTGGTCCACACCAGTCAGGCTTCATGGTTACAGGAAGGTGAAGGTTCACAGAGCCATGTGAGTTATGTGGGCTACATCTCCTAGGTTAGTATGCATGTTCACCCTAAAGGTCACAGATAACTTAGCAGGCTGCTACTTCTTCCTGTGACTCTACTACGTGTGGTCAAAAGACAAATGAAATCAGTGGTAGGCAAGAATGTTTCAGGAGCTCCTGCCCCTGCCAGTATTGGGGTTTGAACCCAGGGTCATCATACTGAGCTACATCCCCAGCCCTATTAAATTTTTTGAGACAATATCGCTCTAAAATGTTGTTACCAAAACTAGGCTTGAATTTGTAATCCTCCTGCCTCAGTCTGCCAGAAGGTTGGGATTATGCATGTGTATCACCACATCCAGCTTTCCTTTTATAATGGTTAATTTGCTATCTGAAAATTCAGTATTTCTAGTAGGCTGAGAAGTTGTTGACTTTATGATAAACTAAAGGACATTCTGATCTGCCAGGTGTGCATCCTCAGGGTGGGAGGAGGTGGAAATGGATGGCACCTGAGGCTCAGATGGCAATGTTGATGCCCTTGGTCCAAGACTGCCAGCCATCTGAAAGGTTACACTGCTTTTATTATTTATTTATTTTGTCTTTTTGAGACAGGGTTTCACAGTTTGGGCTGGCCTTAAACTCACTTTGTAGCCTAGGCTGGTTTTGCAGTTTCAGCAATTCTCTTGTCTCAGTCGCACAAGTCCTGGGATCACAGGTGTGTGCCACTGTGTCCAGCTGACATTGCTTTTAATGTAACTTTCTGAAACTTCTCAATCTCCCATCAGAAAAGAATGATGTGTATTAAGGAAATATTGGCAGTTACACTGAAAAATAGCGTGTATTAGATAAATATTGGCAACTTTACTAGTACTAGCGAAAATCCTACCACCATGACTTGGTTTCACAATTTGAGAAAGGCTAGGGGCTTGAGTGAGGGTCCTCTGACTCCTAAAGACACTAATTTCTCTCCCTTTAAAAATGCATCTCCAATCCAGGGGAAAGAACTGTCCATTCTTGTATGCTGCTCTAAAAGGTAGAGCCCATTAGAGACAATGCCTCATGACAGCCAAACTCTTGGGAAGATAAACACAGAGCTGAAACAATAAAGTTTCTCTCTTTATTTTCTTTTGGAAGAATAAATAGTTTTAAAGTTATTGAGCTGTTTTTGCCCAGCTTCTCTGTACTGTATTTATAACATGAGTCATTGTTTATATAATTTAATTAACATTGGCTAGTGCTGGCAAACTAAAACACTGTCTTAAAGCATTTGCTTGAAAAGCCTCCTTGTCCCTGAGCTGTCATTTCTTAGCATGATGGATAATGGATAGAAATAATTACCCTGAACAAGGCTAGACAGCTTAAATGATTAGAGTTTCAAAGAATTAGCCGTCATTGGTAAACATCTTATTTTTCAAGATGCATTATTAAGGAAAATGCCTCTAGACTGGAGGGACTCTAGAAACCCTCTGAAAGCAGTTCCACTGTCTGTGAGAGGTAAGTTTATGCCCAATGTGCTTGTGGAGGCTCATTTAAGTCTGCTTACCACCTACTCCCTCATCAACCCCTCCATGCAGTGACTTCAGGGAGCCCTGAGCATTCAGCATCATGCAGAGCACACAGAAGAGGAAATTTTGGGGCTCACTTTGCACATACTTTGAGGTGTCCCTCACAGATAGTACTTCTTGTCTCTTTTGTAGATCCAGGTCTGCAAGGTTTTCTATTAGCTCTGCTAAAGATAAAACTTACAGTATCCCAAAGCTGGACCTGGGCCTCCCCATTCAGCCCGTTCTCTTGGTTCCCATGGAAGGCCTCATCACTGCTATTTGAAAGATTTATTGCCTTTATTTTGTTAGAGCTTTTTTATTGTTCAATAAAATTTTTTACTTTCATATCCAATATTGCAAATGGTGAGGAGATGATGGAAAACTTTGAGGGCAGTCAAAGAGCTAAGGAAGTGAGCAAATCAATTTAGTAAAAGCTGCATTCTTTTCAGAACAACTACTTTCTCAGACACACAGGGGTAAAGCTACCAAGGGACTTTTGTACTAATGCTTCTAAATCTGCTTTGCGGACAGAAAACAGACTTGATTCTCTGCTTACAGTCAAGGACTCTTATTTATTACATCAGCATTCAGCTTAATCCCATCTATTTGTGGAACATTTTGCACATATTTAAGACAGATTTAAGGAAAGAAAATTGAGGCCATTGTAAAGGAGTTGTTGCTGTGGAGTGGATTGTGGGATCCACTCGTAATCCCACCATTTTACTGCTCTGGTGCTGGGGGCCAACTACCGTCCTGCAGATGTTCAAGCTTCATCTGCAAAGCGGGGAAGGTGACATTTGTCTCACACTAATGATTGCTAAGATTCTACTTAGAGTGCACATAAAAATTTTTAGCACAACACAACAGTTCTTTTTTATCTACAGTTTTATTTTCTGTAGTTTTGGTTGCCCCAACCACACTCAGTATAGTACAGTAAGATATTTAGGGGTCATATTACATAACTTTTACTATGATCTACTGTTATAGACACTCTATTACTAGTTATTATTTTTAATCTCTTTATGTACCTAATTTACAAGTTAAACTTTATCACAAGTTTGTATTTTAGGCTATATAAATACATATACAGCATATGTAGGGTTGGGTACTAATCTTTATTGGGGGTCTTGGAACATACACCCTGTGGCTAAGAAGAAATAACTATATTTGTCCCATTGCAGGCAAGCAGAAGAAACTTCGCTCGTATTTTGTAATGAAGGAGATGTGATCAGCAAACATGGAACAGCATGTCATCTGAGTTACAGAGGTGGCAAAGGCTACCCCAATGGAGATTCACATAAACATATTTTGGGAGCTATTCTTTTGGTGCCTTTTTCCACCTCTGAACACCTAGTGCACTCACAGGGATGACCAAAGACCTTGTAATCCTGTCTAATTATCCCTAACACCAATGTCGGGGTTGCCTAATACAATGGTGCTCAGCATTTAAAAATTACCTTTTAGTAGTTCACTTTTATCCAGTTTTATGGTTTAATTGAGAATGTCCCCAAAAAGCCTCATGTGCTCACAGGCTGAACTTCTGGGAGGTGACTAAGTTATGGGGGAGACAGGTGGGACCTGTTTGGAAAAAGCAGGTCATGGGGGTGTAACCCAGTTGGCTTCATCTCCCTCCCTGGTTCATCCCTTGATCTCTACTTCTTGGCCCTCATGATGTGAGCAGTTCTCCTCAACTGGCCCCCTCCCATGCCATCCTACCCAGGAGCTAGCCCACCATGGACTGTAACTGTGAATCAAAATAAAGCTCTCTTCCTTTAAGTTGCAGGTGTTGGGTATTGTGTCTCAGCCACCAGAAAAATGACTAAGACACCAATGATTCTCTCCTTCCTTTAGAAAAATGATTCCTGATCCTTTGGTTCATGAGCGTGATGATTGGGTGTTCATGCCCCATGCATGAAATGTTCCTCCCTCAAATCTTGTTACGACATTGGCACATTACCCGTCTGACGTGAAAAAAAGAAAAAGAAAAGAAAAATTATTCCCAAATTTGGCTGCATATAGTAATTAACTAGGGAACATTTTTTAAAATAAAAATACAAATAAACACAAAAATGAAGCAAAAATAAATAAACCGATGGCAAGATCCACCCAGGGACTTAATCTAGGTGGTCTAGGGTATAGTCTTGCCAACAAGATTTTGAAGGCTCTCCAGAAGATTCTGAACAACTAACATTGAAAGCATTGCTTAGAAGCTGTGTGTCAGGAAAGCAAGCTGATGTTTCGTGCCAGTGCCTCTCACACAGGAAACCACACCAGAACAGTCTGGGGGAGATTGTTATAAATCCAAATTGCAGAGTGTATCTACTGAATCTGCCTTTAGTCTCTCTCTCAGATGACTCTTACACAGCCTACGTAGCATCAAGTGATCACTGTGACCTAAATATAAATACTGTTTGTTACTGAACCTTGCTATTTCCTAGTCAATGTCATTCCACTGCAGCTGCTAGTTGCTATTTTGCTTGGCAGAGGCAGACAACAAATTACATTACTATTAAAAATTAGTTAAGTTTTACAAAATGCTTATCAGTGCCTGTGCACAGTGATGAGAAATTCAGATGCATTATTTTATTGAATCCAAGCTATGATGCTTTGTGTTGTGAGGTTTTATAGCAAGGGAGACCGAGGTGGAGAGGGAGTAAAGCAATTTTTCAAGGTCATGCAGATGAAAGAACTGGGGTAGGAATCCAGTCTAACTTTGTGTTGTTGTTTCCAAACTGGGTTCCCTGGACCACCAGGGTCAGCACTTTGTGGGAACTTACTATAAACACGAAAGCTTGAGCCCTATCTCAGACTGGTTCAATCAGATATTCTGCAGCTTAGGGCCATCAGTCTGTTTTCTAAAGCCTCCCAGACAAGTGTGGTGCATGCTAGTGCTTGTACACCGTGACCAGTGCCATTTCACTTACCCATGGAAACAGGCGTCTTGCTTGGGACACTTTCATATGAAGACTATGATTCTTCTTAGGAAATGAGACAAAGCATGCGCTAAAGTCCAGGACAGAAACTGACTCTACCCAGCAGGAGGAAAACACCTGGAAAGTGAATGCCACTTCCTCTCCTTTGCCTTGGCCTCTCTTCCTAGGGAGATGCCCTTCCTCAGCTGACTCCAGGAATACTGGGGTAGATAGATCACACCTAGTGGCAAATAATTTGCTGTTTTAAATGATTTACCAGGCAAGCTTCATTACTAAACTATACAATAATAAGCATGCATATGATTATAAAAACTTTTTTATTTAATTTCAGCCCTCATCGTTCTTATGTATATGCATTGCTCTCAGATTCCGCATGCTTCTCATCATTTAAAACAATCGCAGTCACCATTGTATCTGAACTTTATTTGGGGTTAACTTGGGGGGTTTGCCCCTGTTTTCCATTCTTAAACTAGTCAATCTAATGGGGAGACCAAATTCTATCATAATCTCCTCTATAAAAGCTGGCGTGAATATCTGAAATGTTTGTGTATAAAAATGTGCACAAGTATTATGTATTTTTTCCTCTGTACTGCAAGTATCAGAACATACCTCTTCCTCTTGGCCTTGTATTTTAAATTCCTTTACCCTAAGAAAGAATGATAGATTTTCCATGCATCTTGCAGAGAGCTGCTTTATTGCTACTGTGATAGCATAAAACTGAATGGGTGGTGATATTTCAAGAGAGGGATGTGGGAGAGGGCAGTTTGCACACAGTAATGAATCATGGAAAACTCTACTCTTGCTTCCCTCTCCAGTGTCCTTTTAATGATGAAGTCACTGAATAAGTCAAACATTCTAGGAGTGCTTTAAATCTGTGTTTTCAAGTGGTACAGCCGATCAATGTGAAATTTAAGGCAAAAAATGAAACCACAGACCTAGGGACAAACAAAATACACCTTGAGAGAGAGTCAAATAACCAACCTCCCTCCCTCCCTTCTTTCCTTCCTTGGTAACCAAGCATTTACTGAATGCAGTCCGATAGAGAAAAGCCTTGACTTGTAGTCACTCAAATGAGAATTGGACTCCCAGCTGCATCCCTTCCCTTCTCTATGCTTTCTCATCTGTTAAATGAGGATACAAGGGGTTATTGAGAAAATAAAGTTAACAAATGTGCATGTAAAAGCTTAGCACACTGCTTGGCTTGCAACCCAGCAAACGGACACCTTACTTGTCTCTGTCCCTTTTATCTACTTGAACTGTAACTGTCCTCAGAAGAAAGGTTGTCCTTTGCTCTTTTTCAGACTTTCAAGGAAAAGTGACCCATACAAACCTCTGACACATAGTGCTCCCTGTTCCCAGGTATCCCTCTAGAAATAGGGGCTTCTTGGTTTCCTCAAAAAGATACTGATGAATAATATTGTATTGGAGGTTCCCTTCAAAAATGTCTCCCATTGCCTACTGCTTTGAAGTTGGTTGCAAAAATAAAGGCATTTCAGAACACCACAATTATCCTGTATTCACTTCCCAATTTCTTTCTGATATACTCTGGTGTCCTAATCTCCTTTATTTTTTCTTTTCTTTTTTCTCTTTATCCTAAAATGTCAAGAATGTATCTTATGTGAAGGAATAAAAGTAGGTAGTGTGCCCAAGGAGGGAAAGAAGTGGTATATATTTAAGTAAGTTCAGTTTTTATCAGCCAGAAATTCAGAAGCTGATTCTTAAACCTGAAGGTCTACAAGGTTGCACACTTTGAGACTAGGATAAGAGCCCAGATTATTACCAAATAGAAACAGCTTGCTGTGTTAGAAAGTACATGGATGTTATCATCAAGCAGATGATACTTGGTTCACTTTCTGACCATGTGACCTTGAACCAAGTCTCTCAAAATCACTTCAAACTTTAATTTGCAATAATACTTGCTCACATGTTATGGGGATTGAATAAAATGGTGGGTATTAAGTGCTTGACATGTAGAAGTTTAGCTGACAATTAGAAACCATGATGATTTTATTTGAGGTTATTTTTCCCTATCCTATTATCTGTTATTAAGCCATATATTTTGACCTCAAAAACAAAATTTAACTCTAACCTGCAAGGTTCAATGAGTTGGTATGAATCTACTTCATCTACAACATTCAATTGTGGGATTTCAGTTCCCAAAATTGGTGTTCAAACTTGACCCACTCACTGCTTCCTGGCACTATCTTTCCAAGTCTGTAAAGTAAGAGAAATGTATCTAATGGATCTGGTAGTGACACTTTTTGCCTGTGTAGCATTTATAGCCATATCACAATAATTGATTATTTTACCAATGCTGATCTCTTGTACCAGATCAATGACCTCCATGACAGTCTGCAGTGGTTAGCCCAACATCCTGTAAGATCTACCTGGCACCCGGAAGATACTGGATGACTTTTGTGAAATAAATCAATTAACATGACCTGAAGGTGGAATGGAAATTAATTACTTTCATTCAATTCTCTCAATCTTCATACAGTATTTTTAAATGCTTAATATAAGCAACACTATGTGCTTTGAGGTTAGTAAGGGAATTTTCTCCTAGAATGATTATCTCATTTAATCATCACAAAACACAACAAATAGACTTTGCCATTGAGTCTGTTTTAAAGATAGGGAAAGTAGAGCTCAAAGACATTAAGGAATTTCTTCATATTTGCACAAATGTCAATAAAATGGTGATATAATAAATATTTTTTAAAATTTTTATAGAAACCACTTTACATATGTTAATTTTACTTATTCCTTATATAAAAGGCTTTGTGAGCCGGGCCTGGTGGCGCACGCCTTTAATCCCAGCACTCGGGAGGCTGAGGTAGGCGGAGTGTTGTGAGTTCGAGGCCGGCTTGGGCTACAACGCGCACAAGGCCGGCCTGAGCTACATAGTGCGACCCTGCCTCAAAAAAACCAGGGCCGGGAGTTTGGCTCAGTTCCTTAAGCGCCAGCCCTGGCAGGCGCGAGGTTGTGAGTTCAATCCCTGGTGCCACAAAAAAAAAAAAAAAAAAAAAGGCTTTGTGGTTATTACTGTTACTTTCTTCAGCTTTCAGATGAGGAAATGTAGGTGACTTTCCCAAGGACTCAGAAAGAAGTGAAGGTTAAGCAATTTGCCTCTGAACTCAGAGACTGAGTGAGAGAGTGGTATTTGGCTTCAGAATCTACACTGCCTGCCCTTGAGCCATAGTGCTTTGCAGAAATCCACACAGAATCCTAAGGAAAATAGCAAATGCTCCCAAGCTTCCCAAGACTGGGGTCAGATGTGCTAATGAGTAGTTGCTAAAAATAAGAACATAGTGAAATTGATTCATGTATGTGACTTATGAAGTTGTTGTTAGTTTTTCTGTTTTTGTGCATAAGCTAGCACAATGATGTGCTTGCTACCTCTATCATGTGCTAGGTAACTTTTGGTTGATATGGTTGCAATACGCATTGTCAAAACCTAAGTTAGGCCAAAGAGTTCACGACAAAGCATAAATCAAATGAACTGCTAATTATTTAGTTTAAAAAAACTTGTTTCCTTAACATAACATTTAATATTGCAGAATAAGAATTTCAATGTGAGTTGGCTTGGAATTTAAGTGTAGTATAACACTTTAGGCTTAGTTCATTTTGATCTCTGTACAGTACAAGTGTTAATCCCTTCATGCAAAAATCCAACCAAAATTTCTTGGAATTAGAGTTTCCAAAGAAAAATTCACTCTGAAATATTTTTGTTAATCTAGAATAAAATGTCATTCTTGTAGCTTTAGAAAATGAGCAGAACTTGGAGAAATTCTAAATTCTAAATTAAAAACATCTCTATAGAACACCTTTATCTTCCAATTAAAAATGGTGATTTAGTTTATGAACTCTCAGCAATCAGAATACCCTAAAATATATGTATGGAATCTCAATTTCATTTTGTGAAATTGAGGACTTCTCTGTACCCTCTAAAATCACAGCAGTCATAAAATCATGAAATTTCAATTGTTTTCAATTCTAAGCAGTTGTGAAAGGAGATTGTGTCAAGGAAAAATCTCAGAAGGGTTGGGCTATAATGAGTCTCAGTTTTTTACAGCTACCTTAGTTTCAGTCAAATATATTCAAATCACATTGGCAATATCCCATCTGGTTGAAATTCAAAAAAAAATAAACTCTTCTCTTTGTTAAGGCAACTTTGAGACCGACTAGACAATCTTTGGGATATAAGTCAATGAATCCTGAATTTATTTTGTTGTTATTGTTTTTCCATACCTAAGTTCCATTTCCTCCAACTAAATTGTGATTTTCCATGATAAAATTGATTCCTACATCAAGGATTCAATGCATTCATTCATTTCACAAATATTTATTAAGTGTCTACTCTGGGTAAGAGGATGTAAAAATTTCTATTTATCATGCCAGTGTTATGTAGAAAGTTCACAGTAAGAATGGTTTAAATAATGCAACTTTTCATCTGTAGTTATATCAGCTTCATTAGACATAGAGTATCTCAACTTTGTTCATCATTCAATACATCCTTATTGATGGCTCTTGTGCTACTCTGTCAACCACAGAGAATGCACAAGGATAAGGCAAATACATGTGGCTCTTGCCATAGGTGACTTACGTCAACAATTCTTACTAATACAGTATACATAAATGTTTTATTGGGACATACTAGAGAAGAGGTGGACTCATCATTTGGAGTGGCAGAGAACTTCGAATAGTCAGTGATTCCCAAGAAATGACATTTGATTTGTGACCTAAGCAATAAGTACAGTTACCAAGGCATTAACAAGGTCCCATAGGGTGACCCTGAGACACAATCCCTAGACCACTGACCTACTATGAAGAGCTACAGAAGTTTAGGGAGTGGGGCAGAGAAGGGAGAAAACCAAGCAGAAGTGCAAGGTAACTTCAGCCAGAACCTTCAGGAGATTCTGGATCACGGGCTTGCCTCAGAGTTTTCCTGATCTATGGCAAGGTTACTGGTTTTTTGCTTTTTTACTTAGGGTCATTGGTTATGGCCCCCTGGCTGCAATAATCTGTGAGCGGTCCTCCCCAAAGGAGCTGGAGGTGCTAGACAAATTGAAGGCCACAAAAGAAGATGCTACCAATTGACATAAAGGCTCACAGGGGATCAGTGATATGACTAGCATTGTCCCTTACAACAGAATAGTGAAAGGTCTTCCAAGATAGTCAAAGTTCTTATGGTGGATAGACCCTTAACAGTAGGCAGAACTATAATAAATGTAGAATGTTCAGAGCAAGTAAAGACCTTGGTAAGCTCATATGAAATGGGCTGGAAAGGTAGGGGAAGCCTCTGAATGGTTTTTAGCAGGGGAGCAATAAGACACTAGGGTTTGCATTTAAAAGGTTTTTTCCAGCAGCAGCAGCAGCACAGGAAATACAGAGAGACTTAGATAAAAGTAGATAGACCTAGATAGTAATCTAGAGAAGGAATGAGGGTGAGGCAGAGATAATGTCAAAGTGAAGCAGAATGGAGGAATTGTAGGAGGTAAAATTAATATGAACTGCTAATGGGTTATATGGGACGGGAGTGCTGAGAGGGCTGATCCCAAGATTTCTGGCTTGCCTGGTGGGCAGATGATGGTTTCACTATTATGAAATTGTGGACATCAGAATGTTAGATTCTCAGGGCTCAGAAGTAAGAAAGATCTATGTCCACAGAGAGATGGACTGTCACTGACTGTCTGCTTCAATTGTGACAAGATATTACCTGATGACTGAATAACACTTTAGGAAAAAAGAAAGGTACCAGCAACCAGAAGTCAATTTCAGAATGGGGGTTTGGCAGATATCTTGGTTACTTTTCTTGTTTCTGAGACAAAATATCTGATGCAGAAAATTAAGGGAGGAAAAGTTTATTTAACTCATAGTTTGTAAAGGTTTCAGTCCATAATCAGCTGGCTCCAAGGGACAACAGTTCTTGGTGACGGAAGAAACAAAAGCAACAAGAGCAAAAAAGTGGGGGAGGAAACAAGCCTCTTTTTTGTTCCTTTTATTGTATGTAGGCTATCCCCTATAGGACAGGTGTAGCATTCACACCCTCAGTCCAAGAATGAGACAATGAATGAATCACAAATTCGAGATTCAGCTGCCTCCAACAAGGCCACCCCCATGACTGCATGAGCTTTTGGGGGACATCCAGACACAGCAGATCTAGATGTGGTTAAAACCCTTACCTTGCTCCATGAAGGACATGGGATAGAGATAAAGAAAACATGGAGAAGAAGAGACAGAATATAATCAGGGCTCATGTATGTGAAGCAACTAGAAGTCAAGACTTTGCACAAATACTTGCTTGGATATTAATAATACTTTTTGCCAATGTTTGAGAATACTTTCCATATAATAATACATATTAGTTTTTATCAAGGTATCTTTAATTGTACACTATAGAATGTTAACAAGGTTTCCTATTCAGGTCTTGTTCACTGCTTTTTGCAAGCTTAGGCAATATCTCCCTATTTGGAGATACACATGTGTATCTAGAGATTGTTTTTGAAAATGCTCATGTGTTTAGAAATGAACCCAAACTGGGCATTCGCTGTTCATGGGAAAGTTAACATGGGTCTTGTGATACTTTGTTTACCTTTCTATAAAATTTTCCTGAGATTTTTATAGCAAGCATTTTACAAAGTTATTTCCAATTCAAAGGTCTGAATAATAGTGCTGCACCCTGGCTGTGATCTCCTCACTGGACTCTTTTTCCTGCAGTCTTTTCGCACCACGACCTCCAAGGTGTTCTCTCAACACTAGCATTCAGCTCCCCATTGGGCCCAGAGATGGCAGTGGGCCAGACGCCAGTTCCTTGCAACTTTCCTTCTGTCTCTGTTTCTCCTCGGTGTCCTCCCCTTGTCAGCTCCTTCAACCACAGTGGCCTTCTGCAGTTCCTCAGCAAACCCAGCACAGCCTCACCCTGCATCTCCTTTGTGCCCCAGACTCCTGCCTGGTGAACCCCTTTCCTCTAGGTCTTCCTCAAGGGTCTCTCATCAGTGGCTTCTCCTCAAACACACTCTCCTCAGACTACTTTCTCATCCTTCTTTTACCTCACATCATCTGCCAAAAGGTGCCCAATTACTTTTTATTAATTTTCTGTTTTCCAGAATATAAACTCTTTATGGGTCATTCTCTGTTTTAATTTTTACTGTGTTTCCAGTAGCCAAAGCTATTCTCTACTTAAAAAAATAGTTACTAAATAGATACGTTTATACATATATACATATACATATAGTGATAAATGAATGATATTTCCAGGCTTTAATGAAATGCCTAACAAGTATGGTATATCTGTTATGAAATAAACTACAGTTGTTAAAAATTGAGATGATTTTTAATAATATAGAAAAATGCTTGTGCTCTACTGATCAAAATAGGGAAAATGTAAATTATTTATCTTACAAAATGTACAAATAAAAAAATTCAAGAAGAAAGAAATGGTAACAGTTCCCTCTCAATGGAAGAATTTTATGTGGCTATTTTGATATTTGTATTTTTATACATTTTCTAAATTTTCTCTAAAACTTTTAAATATAAAAAGTAGGGAACTATTAAGGAAATATATTAGCAAGTTATAAACCTAAGTTTCAAATTAGGGCAATACCTGTGGGACCAGTAGTAATAATTTTGCTCTGTGAAGGTATTCATAATACTTCTCAAGCCGGGCGTGGTGGCGCACGCCTTTAATCCCAGCACTCGGGAGGCTGAGGTAGGTGGAGCGTTGTGAGTTCCAGGCTGGCTTGGGCTACAACGCGAGCGCAAGGCCGGCCTGAGCTACATAGTGCTACCCTGCCTCAAAAAACCAGGGCTGGGGAGTTTGGCTCAGCGGTTTAAGCGCCTGTCCTGGCAAACGCAAGGTTGTGAGTTCAATCCCCAGTGCCGAAAAAAAAAAAAAAAAGAATTCATAATACATCTCAGCAGGTGCCCCTGGACAGGATGAAGATGAACCTGTTAAGGCATTTTTATCAGACTGTGAGCTGATGTTGTGAGCTGATACACAAGAAGTGGGTGGTGAGTGTGGGGTCCACACAAGCAGCATCTCTCTTATTTCTTATAAAATCCAGATCTCATAGAGTGGCAAACAGCACACAGAGCTAAAGAATTATTGAATAAATGAGGACATAAGGATTAGAGCTCCTGCTCTCCAAGAATGAGTGAGAGAATTAACGTCTGTGTCCCTGGACTTCACATCTCTTAAAGATTTATCACACCTGCCATCTTTTGCATACGCATATATTTCCCTCTAACTACAGGGTTTGTGACCACTTCTACTTTGTGGATGTCTGTGTTCTTATTACACCCACAGGCTCTGTCACAAAGTAGGGACTCGAAAGATACTTGTGGCCTGAGTGATGGGAAGCAAGCAAGGTAAAATGTGCTCAAAATCATACATGGTTATGAAGGAGTCTGGGGAGCTGAGAGGCAGAATGTAGATGTTTTAAAGGAGTCTTCAAAATGCCAGAAGAATGCACATGTGAGTTCTACCTTGGGAAATGGGATTTTTAATGTATGATAGGGAAATAGGAAGGTGTTGTTTTAGGCAAATGACTGCACTATCAGCAGTATCAGACATGCTTCCATGGGTTTCTGTGACTTGATGCCCTTTGGAAAGTTAGTCCTATTAAAGAAAAGTTTAATTGTAGGGACCACAGCTGGCGCCTTAAGTGCCAGATGCTGGTTTTGTTTCATGGTTAATAGTGGCAACACCACTTAATTGTATATTTACAAGCAAACACATGTTGTTTCATGAAAACTACTTGATAATTACACAGTGACTATTGGAACCCCTGATAATTACACAGTTACATGTGTTACATTACCAAGTTATCTCCTGATAGCTGAGTAATTAACTTGTCAGCCCAGCAAATGAGGCCGAAGGAGGCATCTGCAATGCTTCTCTTTCTCTTAGCAGTGTCTGTGGGTTCAGTCAACACTTGTTGGACTTGGCAGTGCCCTCCTGCCTCCAGGCCCTGAAACAGAAGCAAGAATCCCCTCCCCATATCTCAAGCACCCTGAGCACAGTCTTCACCGAGTGTGACTTTTGGCCATCACTTGCTGTGCAGGGAATTTCCTAGCACCTACGTGTTTTCCACACCCTAAGCACCAACTGAGCTCCCAGTCTACAAGGTCATCACTGAGGTCACTGCAGGGTTTCACAAAGCAAGGTCCTGCACCAGAAAGGCCTAGCTCTGGCCTTGGATCCTGGGATTCTCTTCAGATCTATGGATTTTATTTCCATTTCCTAGTTTATAAGTGAACTTGATAATGGATACGAAGCAGCTGTTAGGATAACAGAGAATGAGGTACCTGGA
Source organism: Dasyprocta punctata (assembly GCA_004363535.1). NCBI lineage: Eukaryota > Metazoa > Chordata > Mammalia > Rodentia > Dasyproctidae > Dasyprocta > Dasyprocta punctata. The sequence goes on along the minus strand of RJWM01012856.1, from coordinate 31,319 downwards.
TGAAATAACCCAACTCAGCTTACCCACCCCTACCCGTATGCCAGTGAGTTCCCAGTGCTTCTTTTCTTGTGTACGGTCTCACTGTGCCTCTACTTGGGACTGTTGAAACAGCTGGACGTTCATACACCAATTTTTGTTTCCAATTCTCAAAATTAGAATTCAGATATATTAACTAGATCACTTGGCCCTTTTTCAAAATGTAATGAAATAAATGAATTTTGCCACATGGTGTCCAAAATATCTGAAGCGATAGAGGTAAACAGTTTTCAAGTTAACAACACTAGCACCTGAAGTGAAAAATGATCACCATTATCAAAGAAGACCTACACAGAAGGGAGAATTGTAGAGTTCCAAGCCCCGACTAGTGAGCACCATGTCCCATTAAGAACTCTCTGTCCTCTGTCCAGAGAACAGGTTGTCATATACTGTGCAGGAGACATAAAGAGAACACTCCCTCTAGGATTAGATAAAATGATGTCTGTGTTAGAGAAAGGTGCATTCTGCCTTCCACGGGGCTCTTTGTGCAGCACCGACTAAGCTGCACAGAGTACTGATGCTTGCCACCCAAGGCTTAGTTTTTCACTGCCTATGGTGCCCTGATGGAAATAGGACAGTTATAGGTAGCAGTTTTTCAGTGTCTGCCATGTGACAGGCACACATTTGCTACACACGCTGCACCATCCCTACAGTGCAGGACAAACTGAGGCATATTGCAGCTCACTGTAACTCGTCTGAGGTCACACCTGTTCAGTGGCACGAGCAGTAGTGGAGCCAGAGATGACCATCTCTGCAGTTCCACTTCAGACACCAAGCTTGGCATGGAGCTTGGAAAGAACAGCTGTGCTCCTGGGTCCCTGGGGATGCTACACACTAAGCACTCGGTCTCACAGAGGAGCAAGAACGGACCTGGCACCACTCAGTTTCCTGGAGTAGGACAATCCCAGGTCACTGCTCTGTTGCCTCTGCCTCCTGAGAAAACATGACAGGAAAGGTGTCAGTCATATGTGGCCAGTTTATTCCTTTCCAGGGTTTGCATCTGCACCCCACTTAGTCTGGGGAGCTAGAACAGACCCAAGTGGATAAGGGAATCAGACATAAACAGCAGGAGAGAACTGTAAAGCTGAACTCAGAGTCTGTCCCAAGTAATTTATGCATTCATTCTACCACGGTACCTACCTGAACGCACTGGGTCCCTGAGTGTTATGAACTCCCTGGTAAAGGATACAACCAGCCAAGATTTAAACTCTGGGCCACAGAGGAGACAAAGCACTCCACATCAGTGATCATTTTGATCCCTTTGTTCCTCTGGCAAAGTGTTCTTTATGCATCATTGTTGAAGAAAAGTGGACAACTAACTATGGACAACAGTGGGCTGGTTAGGAGTAGTACACTGCCTGCAGCCCCATACTGGCCAGAGGAGGAGCAGAAGCTTCCAGAGGAGGGACTGCTTCAGAATGAGTGGGAATGGACAGAGGCAGAGGGGAGAATGACAAGAAATCCACGCATACCTGATAACCAGACAGAGAGGTTGGGATAGAAGTTGTGGCCATGGACATGACAAGCAACCTGCTTGTTAGGTTACAGTCAAAAGTAACACACAGAACACAAACAATAAGGCCTGTGACTCTTTTCTTGTAAATAATTACAAGGAATGTGGCAAGCATAAGCTTCAGAGCCCTGTTTTCCTGATGTGTGGATGGTTCTGGACATGGTCTGCAGGAAAGAGGGGAAGGACAATCAATTTCACTTCCAGGAACAGCTATTTCCAGTGGTGATGTCTCCACTGCAGATGGCAGAGTCCACCCGGGAGGGTATACCTGTCCGTGCCTGGGCTCAGCCATGGCTTCTAACTGGCTCCTAACTGCAATCTTAACTTCAGGTTAGATCTGTTCAGTGGAAGCATTCATCAACAAAAATGCTGGAACCTAATCTTTTACTCAAGGCATCATGAGAACAAAAGTATTACTGACAGTGACGGAACTCAATCTGAAATTGTACAAGATTAAATAATAGTTAATGTTTATTGAGAGCTTTGTTCCCAGCCCTCTACTAAAGGATTTATATTTAGATTGTTAATGTAATCTTTGCTGTAATATAAATTTGAGTTTAGGTGCTCATTTTGTTTCCAAATTCACTCCCTGTAATCTCCACAGAATTACTCACTACCATGGGAGCAAAAGTTGGTCCACTGGTTATTTGGGCCAAAATGTAATTGAGCTTTTATGGCTGGAACAAGATGGAGTGTGGTATAATGGGAACGTTTTGGAGCTCTGAAGTTACAGATAACTGGTTTCAGTTCAGTTCAGCTCAGACTAGAAATGTTGAGGCTCAGCGAAAGGAATTTTAACCAATGTGAACTCATAAGACAAGCATCATGGGTGGTAATTGGTATCCTAAGACCAGCAACGACAGACCACTTGCTTGTAAGGACCCTGTAAGTTGCTGGAAGGGAAGACAGGGAAGACACAGAAACAGACACTTTCAAAACAGAAGGACAGACTGAAGATGGTGGTGAAGAGAGAGGGTGGACACTTCGTACGGCTAACACTAGATCTTAAGAGGTAAGGGAGAGAGATATCCAGCTAGGAATGGCTGCACTGAAACTCCAGGTATAGGGAACACTGAGAAAAGCTCAGAATAAGGGCACTTTGTGGATTATTTAAAAATATCAACAATATACAGTGCATTGACTGTGTGAGGTGAGGGAAAACACTTTTACCTATCTAAGTCCTGTTTCCTCAACACAAAATGATTATAAACAGTGCTTATGTCACCAGATTGCTGCAAAGATTAAATCTGAAAATCAATAAAGTCTTTGTTCATAAATAAATATTTCATACATGCTAATGTACGTATTATAAATTTTAGGTCAGTTTTGAGTTGGAGTACAAACTTTAAAACCAGAATTTTTACTGCTAATTTTCATTATGGACTTTTAAGGGATGCATAGGGAAAGAGTATAATTCAACTTTCCAAAGCTTTCCCCCCCACTAACCGAGTACCCCCAGGGACTCCACCCTAGAAAATACTGGCAGACATGGTTAGCATATAAGACACCCTATATGGCTTTACTTTAGTCATTTCTTAACTTTAGGGGACTGTGCTTCAGTAATTCATCATTAGAGGTGGAGGCCAGGATTTTTTAATACCTGAGAGTCTAAACTATGTCATAGGTATCCAGATCAATGAAGGATCCTGTGTGCTAAATTGGTTGAAGATTTTTTTTTCAGTCTTAATACAGCTGGCTTGTGAGAGGGGCTGCACTTGATCACTTTCTCCCCAGTATGAGAACTACCCTTGGGACCACAGCCTTTTGTATTGCTAGTGAGAATGTGACCTGATGCAGTACCTCTAGCTTCATGTGAACAGGAAAGAACATGTTCTTCTAGGCCTCAGTGTCCACTTCTAAAATAGAAGATACATTTGTAATCCATTGTTTTCCAGCGCCTTTCAAGATTCTACTACAACATCAGACCATAGGTCACCCAAGGGATGACTGAGTCCCAAGGGCCTGGATTTAGAGTGGCAGGAATCCACAGCTCAGGACATAGTGTCCGTGTTCAGAGACACCGGGCAGGAATGTGGGGCCCCAGGAAGAATGGTGAGCCATGTGGAAGAGCAGGATCTTTTTAATCTCAGTACCCAGCTGAGGCTTTTGGAAAGAAGGCCAATTCCGAAAGTTGGCAGTGTTAGTGAAGAGTAGGGAGCAAGAACAGCCAAGAAGAAAGTTACTTGCTTGAGTGCAGTGCGACCAGGTCAAGGAACTTCCACATCTCTTCCCAAGTTCCTCCCAAGCCATGTACTGCTACATCCAAAAACAACTTCCACCTACCCCGCAGGTGCCTCCCTCTTCATGGATTTGAAACAACACTGTCTGTGCTGAGGCAATACCAAGGTCTAGAGATGTGACATCCCACACTCTCCGGGCAGACCTGTGGGCATCTATGAAGAAGATGGGCCAGTCGTGGGGACTTCATGCCTGCTGTGTCTGTAGTACTTCCCCGTGTTGTCCTATTTAACCCTAAGACAAAATGCTGACAGCAAAGTATCATTATCCCCTCTTTGACAAATGATGAGCATGGAGCTCAAGCTTGCACAGCTGTTCATTTGGGAGTGGAAAGTCTCACCTGCACTGGACTCCAAAGCCTGGGGCCCTTGGCCTGGTCTGTGTCAGTGCTAGGAGCATGAGACCTGTGTGCACATGATGCCAGAGCATGGGTGATAACCTGGTCCTTGGAGAGGGGGCAAGCTGGCCTTACTTCGTATTGTGTGTGCTTCATTGTCGCTACAGGGTCATTCAGGAAGGAGACACTAGGGTTTGGGTGCAGCAGCTCCCTCAGGTGATGTCCTGGGTCCTATGGCCTGAGCACCACCTCACCCTCCAGCTCCTCATCTCTCTTTTTCTCCATCACCCTCATCTCTCACCCTCATACATTGCAGCCTGGTTGTATTGCTCTCAGGAGAATCACACAAGGCTTGTTTTAAACTTAACTATTTTACAAATCATGGCTCTCCTTTATTGAGTACCTGCTACTGCCTGTACTCTCCAAGTCAAACCCAATGTAACTCTATTTTGAGATAAGGCAACTGAGGAAAAAACCTATTGAGATCACATTAGTAAACTACTTAGGGTGCAGGCACAGGGCACCTAGAACCTGGTGAAACCAGGTCGTGGCTCTAGAGACCTAATCTTGCCCAGAGCATAGCTCTCCGGTCGTGGTGGGTGGAGAAGCTCAGCCAGAGGGTTCCAGAAGAAAGGGTGCTTGACAGTCACTGCTCCATCCACAGCTCTGAGGGACACAGCACGTGCAGTTGGGAGAGTACACAGCATATGGCATAGAGAACCCTTCCCCGCGCTCTGGGGGAAGCTCACCTGAGAGGTTTGCTGGAGCCAGAGCATTTCTGGCTGCTCCAGTCAGTGCCTAAGGCCTCCCACCCACGTGGCAAGACTGACACCATGTGGCCACCTCCCAGGCCTCCCCAGTCACCTCCCCAGCTGTCTTGCCCCCAGAAGTCCTCAGGAAGGCGCAGAGCAACAACGCGGCCCAGACAGTAGAAACACAGAACTGGGAGCTTCCTTCCACAGAGAAAATGCTGCTGCAAGTGGAAAACTCTAAAGCTGCCTGAGGCATGGAAGAACTGGAAATTAAGGCTTTTAAAAATTTTTCTGTGATATATTTGTTAGTTTATATCCTTACTTTGGTCCAAATACAGGTAACTTAAAAAGTTACATTGAAATTTCCATTAGATAATCCATTTAAAATTTGGTCATGAGATGAAGCAAAGAGAAACAGTGATAGAAACAAAACTATAGGCCCAGAAATAAAAGAGTGTAAAGCATGCATAACTAAAACTACAGTGCAAGGATACAAGGAGACACTGGCTCTGCGCTATATCTTCTCAAAGCCAATGGCAACACTGAAGCCTCATTGATTATATTCTAGGAAAGAAAATGAAGCATGAGCTGGAAACTATCAGAACTACTCCCAAACCTACCGACTGGCACCGGAAAACACAACCCAAGTTCTCGGTGGGTGTGGGATGTGAGGGTTCCCAATGATTGGGTGTGCAGATGTGCACATCTAGCCAGATTATTTTCCTTCAGTTTGGCAAGGAAGGAAGCACTCACAGTGGAACCCCTCCTTCCATTTCTGCATTTTTAAAATAATACATGGTATATTTTTTTGTTATTGTCCTTGATTTTGTGTGTGTAAGATGTTTTGTTCTTCCTCTTAAATGATTGCTGCCAATTAGTTTGCTTTGGCTGAAGTGCAGTATGTTCCATTTTAAGAAGTCAATGCTGGGCTTTTACTGCGGAACACAATAAATTAATCATTAAATCAATTGTATTGATTGAAACTTGCATGACATGAAAAATTGCAGTGCAAGGAATATTCCTACCTCAGGACAGGAGGGGCCCTCAGCATCGTGGGGGGAGTCTAGCCCCCATCCTCTCCTTGTCTCACATTTTCCCTGAGATGTTAAATTCATTTATCAACTCTCAGGCACATACGGTGGCTATTTAATTTCAGACATCTCCCTGAATGATAGCTGCTGTTGATTACAAGATGGGCCAGCACTGGACTCCAGTGTCTGCCAACAATGAACCTGAGAGGGCACATTCTGACCCATTTTGTAGAGGGATACCAAGGCTAGCGGGTGTGCTTGGGGTGACCTACCTAACAAGGAACAAGCTCTGAGTGAACCCAAGCCCATGCTCTGCTCTTAGCACAGAATCACAGCTTCAATTAATGAAAGAATGGATAGGTGGGCACCAACACATGCTCCCCACCAGGCACCAGCACAGGGCATCAGAATGTTGGAGTGAAGGTTGGGTTTTGTTCGGAGAAAAAGCATATTGGTCACCAAAGCCCAAGACAAGGAGAGGAAGAGTTAAGAGGCAATGCAGATGCCAGGGGAGACCCCGAGGTCACAGCTGGTGAAAGGAGCCTGGGGAGAAGGAGGTGCAGGCCAGCCTGTGCTCTGATCCACATGAACTGCACCAGACAACTTTGGCAGAAGATTCCAAAGTGCTGGGTGTGTGGGGGTGCAGTTTTCAGTTTCAAAGTCCTCACTGTGCACCTTGACATGAGGTTTAAGATCTCTAATTCTCAAATTCCTGGTTCATGCAGACCAGCAGAAAGGAGTCGTGTTGATCTCCTCCCTTTTTCCGGGAAACATACTCTCCCAGATCTCCCAGCTTGTGTGGGGTGACTTTCTCCGACAATTACAGGAAAGACTTGGTAGGAAGAGTAGACACTTTTTCCAGACAAAATACTAGCCACCAAAAAGGAGGAAAAACTCAAATGAAGTTTTATTTTGCTGGGAAAATTCTTTACACAGATTAAAATAAAGGAGGTTACTTATTCACACCATCATCTCCTGAAAAGGCCAGAACTGGAAGAGTCTTGGTTACAGTGCAGCAGCATTTGAAGGCCAGCGGAGTATTCAACTGAGATTTGAAATTCTGGTACCAGACATAACTTGCACTTCTAGGGAGGAACAGGAAGTGGCCTGGCTCAGAGTATTCCTTTTCATTTCTTGAGTCCATTTATTTTATGGTTCTGACTACATGCCAAAGCCATTTGGAGTCTTTAAGAGTTTAAATAGCAATGTCCAATTAATAAGGCATAAAACCTGCATGCCCTCACCCCTTGCATTCAGCCGGCCCTTGGTTAAGCACATGTGATTGGTGGGAGATGCTGGCAATCTGGGTCTCTGCAGCACAGCTGAGGCGAAAGAGGTCAGAGTGGTTTCAGAGTGAGTTCATGTGTTTGGAACCATTTCCTAGCCACGGACAGAGCAGCGATGTCAAGAAGAATCATATTTCTTTGGGGATATCATGTTTCTATGGCTGGAAGGGGATGAGGGTTTCATGGTTTTATTTCTTGCTGAGACATTCTGGAACTTTCTAGAGCTTTCCAGCAGTAAATTTGTATCTTGGCTGTTTGGATTGCAACTGCCCCACATAAACTTTTATCAATGAGGCATCACTGAGGGATTGAGACAGCATCATGCCATTCATGGTGACAATTAAAGCTACTGTTTTTTTCCCAGAAATATGTTCAACTCTTTCAAAATATTTTTTTGTAAAAACAGTTTCATGCTTAAAGTATAAATTTCACCTTTACTTGACCAGAGTCAAAGTAAAAAAAAGTACATGAAACAGTGAGTCTCTAGGAACATACAGTTATATTTAACAGGAAAGACCAGTAAGTCTTTCCTCTCCTGATGTTTTGCTTTTACTTCTGTATAACCAGCTTTAGGTAAAAACAGGTATCCTCAGCCATTTAGAAAGGATAAAACACTCTCTTTTAGAGTGCATGGGGCTGAGGCTTTTAGTTTTGGGGAAGGACAGAGAATCTGTGATCCCTTCCCTCTTAACCTGTAGATGACACAAACCCCTGTGCTTTGCATGGGTGACTCCTTGTGAGACCACGCAAGGGAACAAACTCACTGCTTTCTATTACCTTTGAGAGGCAGGTCCAAGTTTCCCTCAAGACACAATCATGCCAACAACTGCTTTAAACTCAATGCAAAACAAGGCTTTATAGGAAACCTTCGGATTCTTCCTCTGCTAAAGGAGGTTCTGGCCTTCCCCTAATGTGAGCCTAGGTAGAGCCACTGGACACATCTGGATGGTAGAGTTGGCAGATGGCAGAGCAGGAACCGCGATTTTCCTGGCCGGCACCCTGCACTGTGCTCTAAGTGACACTTTGAGCACATGTTAAGAGAATGACACATTTGCAGAGCGGTCATTAATCTAAAAATTCCTGAGATTCATGAGGAAGGTAAGAGTTTTTCCTCTTCAAAGTAGACTTTATTGCTTCCTCACCTGAGCCTGTTGTTACCTCCAGGGCCTTTTGAAAGAGGATATCGTCCCTTTCCTGAACAGCATTTGTGTTCTTCTTGTTTAGACCAAAGTAGTAAACTCCATCTAGACTGATTCTGAGGAATTTTACTAGATGACAGTGCTGCAGTGTTGGGCAATAGTGTTGAACTATGAATCCAGAAATAGGACTCTGCATTTTCATAAAACTCTCCATTTTGTTGTCTCACCATTGATGGTGCTGTGCCTGGTGCTTAGTTGTAAATACTTGCTACTCTGTGTTTCAGTTCCCTCATCTGCAAAATGAAAGCCAATAATTTATGCTCCATTTACAAGAGCCTCTGTACCCATATTCTATGATCGAGCTTGGTTCAAAAATCCCACCTGCACAAGTGTCTGATGGAAGTAAAACAAATGAAAACACAGCACATTTGAGGAAGGTAAAATGTAGCACTTAAAATCCTGAATTCTAAATCTAAAAAATCTGAGTTTAAACCCTAAGTCAGTAACTTGCTAACTCAGTGACCTTGGGAAAATTACTTAGTCCAGCTTGGCTTCCAATGGTCAATCTGTGAAATGGAATATTAATAATTCCTATCTCATGAGGTTATTATAAAGATTAAATAAAATGATGTATTTAAAACTCTCAAGGAAGTGCTGTATATAATAAGTACTCAATAAATCTCAGTCAGCAATTTGGCTGGATTTAAAAAGACCTACTTCCTGGAATGAACTCTTCAATACCTTTTCATAAACAGTCATCGTGCCACATGCCTGTAATCCCAGTACTCAGGAGGCTGAAGCAGAAGGACTGCCATGAGTTTGAGGCCAATCTGGGCTACATAGTGAACTCAAGGCCAGTCTGGATTACATGGTGAGACCTTGCCTCAAACAAAACAAAACAAAACAAAACGAAAAGTAAGTTATATATTAGCTGGGTGTAGCAGCTCATGCCTTTAGTCCAGCACTCTGGAGGCGAAAGCAAAAGGATCATTGCAAGTTCACTGCTGGGCTACATAGGAAGACCCTGTCTCAAAACAAAACGAAACAAACCCTTTCCTTGATCAAACTATAACTGAGATGATATTTTTAGTTTTGGACATCACAATTTAAAAAGATGTTGCTGTACCCAAAAGAGAACCCCTAAAGAAAATAAAAGGCTTTCAAATCCTATTCTATGAAATATGGTTGAACTGCTTAATATTTTGGTTTAAGAAAAAATGTTCATAACTATGCAGTTATTGGAAGAGGGAATCAAGTACAAAGGAACATTCAAGGTTAAACTGGCACTGTATGGGAGTGAGGTGAACTTTAATTCTGTTTAGAAGAGAGCTTTCTGACACTTAAAGCTTTCTGAAAATGGAATTTTCTCTTTCAGGTAGAAATTAATGCCACTACAGTGAAGAAAGTAGACATCTTTCTGTGGCATGGGTCCAAGGCATAAGGTAGAAGCTAGGCTTTCCTTAAGCTTAAATATTCTGTGACTCTGCACAAGCAACAGTGGTTGACTTTCCTAATATTATATATCAGGTGGCACACTTCCAGGGAGAGCCTGACTTTTTAGTTACTTAGTGACAAATGTTTCCTACAAATTCGCCCTGCTAATTCCATTCCATTTGTAGAAAGCCATCACTTTGTGTGAGCTTCTCCAAGTGTTCATTCATGTGTACGAGGTTGCCAATCCCCTCAGTTTTCTTTGATTCTGTTCTCTCTCATGTTCTGTAAGTTGAGAACCTAAACTTCTTTCTCTACAATTTTTGGCCTCCTGTATCCCAAACAAGCTTAGAACTTTCCTGTGCTGCTTTTAAATATTTCTTTTTTTATCTTTTCTGTTTTTTGCTTTTTATTTTAAAGAGAATAAAACCAAACAAAATAAAACAGAACAAAGCCAATCAAAACAAAACAGTGAAAGCAGGACTTCAAAACAAATAATAGGAAATCAACAATGGCTATCATAATAAATCTTATTATCTTCAAAATAGCCATCCACACCATCGAACATAATAAAATCAAACAAAACAAAACAGAATAAAACCAAACAAAAAATGACATTGATACAGGACTTCAAAACAAGGTAATAGGAAATTAACAATGGTTACCATAATGCCTCTTATTATTTCAAAATAGCAGTCCAGGCCATCAGACATAGGCATGTAAAATTAACCAAACAATGCAAGAACTAAGTTGCTTCTTTATTTCAGTTGGTATCTTTTCAGAAATTTCAGGTGTGTGACTTCCAATTTCTAATAATTTTTAATAATTTCTTCTAATTGTCTGTGTCTCCTGAACTTTTTCTGTGTGTGCTGGAGATGTGAGATTGTATTCTAATCCTTTCTCTTGACATTTTCCTGTGTTCCTCCTACTCAGCCCTTTGTTGCACCCCAGGTGTTTCCTGCATTGACTTGCACTGGCACCTGGATTTCTTCGATCCAGAGTTCCTGGAGTGGTGGAGAGGCACAGGGTGGTGGTTCACTGATGCTCCCCTGATGGTGGTGGGCCTTGGGGTGTGGCTTCCTCTCCAGGTCGATGCTGGGCTTGCCACATCTCTCCAAACTGCTGGCATGTGGTCTCAGGGTGTGACTTTTTCCTATTAACTCCATTTGTTCACAGGTTTGGTTCAGCTCTGATATTTCTTTGTTGATTTTCTGTCTAGTTGACCTATCTCTCTGTGACAACAGGGTATTGAGGTCTTCTGCTGCAACTGCGTTATTGCTCATTTGATTTTCCACGTCCACCAATAACTGTCTTATATAGTTGGGTGCTCCTGTATTAGGTGCACATGTATTTATGATTGTTATGGCATTTGTGCTGTCTCTAATTTTCTCATTGACTCCAATCAATCTTGTATTATTCTTTGTTTTGTCTTATAGCTGTTGGATTGATTTCTCATGGTCCCTAACTATTTTTGATATATATATTTTTTCATATCCGAAGCTGCTATTCTGTCTTCGAGAACTGAAATTCTATTCTTTCCTTTGTTCAATCTATTGCATATACTTTCAGTGGAGGTTTTAATCACCTGGATCTCTGTGTGGATCTGTTTCATGGATTTCATTTCTCTTCTATGTTGGACATTTTTTGTTTCCATCTTTTTCTAAGCTTATCTATTCTTCTATTTGTGTCTTCTCTATTATCTGTGATTTTAAGCATCATTTCTTTTTGTACCTGAGAAATCATTTTCTCCAAAGCCTTTTCCACTTGTTTTTTCACTTCTGTTGCTATCATTTCAGAAAGTTCCAGTGCATGACTTTCAACTTCACCCATCTCATTGAGTTCCAGGGCTGCCCTGGGTGGGCTAAGGGTCTGAGGCCATACTCTGCTTCTGCATCTTGCCATTTTCCACCTTCTCTTTTATCTTTTATTTTGTCTTCTATGTTGATGCCTGCCAACCTCCTATACTATATAGATCTACCATTATACATGGCATTGAGGCCTCTCTCAAGGAGGAAAGGAGATGTCTGTTCCTCAGAGATGTCTTCCAGATGTAGTTGGTTCTTTATAGCTATTCCAAGAACCTACCTTCTCCTGGCACATACAGTTCTGTGATACAGCCCAGAGATGTGCTGGGTATGGAACCGATCTTGGCCTTTGGATGTGGGAGATGGGACTGGTCTTCTGTCAGTGGAGTTCTCCAACTGCTGTCTCCTCGCTGCTGCTTCAGATGCTTCTACGTTACTGGCCACACTGATTATTTCGCCCTCCAAGGTGTGTGTGCGTCTGTGCACCAGGCTGTTGTCCTAGGTCTTGGGGTTCCCATAGGTCTTACACTCTTTCAGCTGACCCCACTTTCCAAGAACAGTGGGTAATGGAGGGGCACAGAGCTTGAACTCACTGTCTTCCAGCCTGCCCACCCTCCAGGATGCGATGGGTGAGGCCCAGATCAGATCTCAAACTAACTGTCTTCCAGCAGGCCCCATTTTCCAGGGTGTCAAAATGTTTCATTTTTGAATGATTTCCCCCAAATATGTCTTGGAGATTCTCTGTTTCCATGTCCAATAATATCTAGACCTCAGTACACTGCACTTTCCTTACTCTTATTTTTCCAGACTTGTATCTCTGTTCACCACTATTACATTAGAATACACTCAGGGACTAGGAGGAAATTCTGTTAACTTAGAGAGCAGTTTACCAATAGCATAGAGACAGGAGATTTTGAGAACATATAAGAAAAATGACCGTTGCTTATTTAGACTCAGTTTGCCTAAATATAATGCTGGTAATAAAATTTTGCAAGGCCTTAAATTCCAGGCAGGCACTGTGCCACTGAGCTATATACCCAACCCAAGGCCTCCAATACCAAGCTAAGTAATTGTTAATTAATTGTAACCACAAGAAATAATTTATATTTCTTAACAGAAACTGTCATTATCTTCAATTATGACATACTCCACAGGCCAGGTGGAAAATGTATGGTAGAAAGATGTATGGGGTATGCTATGTCCCCCCAAGTCCTCATATAATTTTGATGGGGCTGAGTTATTGGTTTGCTATTGGTTTGTTGATTGACAATGTGAGCGCTGTGCCCACCCAGGTGTGGAGCTGACATACAGTGTAAGGGAAGGCGGTCTTCCTCTTGTTCGCTTCCTCTTCCGCCTCTCTCTCTCCCTCTCGCCAGCGTGGCTTGCAGCTTGCAGCCGCCATGCCATGCTGCCTTGGAGCCAACTTTATGGACTGAAACTCCCGAGAAACTGTAAGAATAAACCTTTCCTTCCCTAATTTTGGGCATCAGGTATTTTGTCTCGGCAACGAGCGAAAAAGTAACTAAGACAAAAGATCACATAGGAGGTTATTGCAGGGTGAAGTCCATTGATTTTCCTTGTTCTCCTTTCCCTTCACCATCTAGGAAACTGTCATTTTTCTGGAGGAGATGGTATGCAAGGGAAGCATGTGCTGTGTCTCAGAGCAGAAGTTCCCACTAACACCATGACCGTGAAAAGAGCTTCTCATGTATGAAGATGGGGATGGGGCGAGAAAGTCTTATCTGCAAAGCACATCATAAAGACATCAATTGTCTTTCCATCCTTTTGCTTATATCAAAGAGAAAGATGTCATTTGGTGCTCTGTAACTTAGCACCTCGCTAACATTTGCTGATCTTCGTGTTAGTATCTGTGTGGCTGAGTGAGCATTGCCACTCTTCATTTCAACAGAGAAAGTATGCCTCAGGCACACAGCATCCCAACACTAGACTCCACAGTGAGATTTAATATCATTATTTTGTTTTTATTTATTTATTCTTGCTACGCCACCTGTTCACAGTAAGTAAAATTGTTTTTCCATTTATAATGGCAGGATACATCTTCCTTTAAAGGTAAATTCATATAAATAACATTTAATAAGGAGAGCAGATGACTCACACAAAACAAAATAAGGGACTGGGGATATAGTTCAGTGGCACAGTGCTTGCCTGGCAAGCACAAGGTCATGAGTTCAATTCCCAGTACCACATACTACTACTACTACTACTAATAATAATAATAATAATAATTAGTACTCATGCTAAATAAATATCTATGAAAATGGGAGTGGGAGTACCAGGGCGTAGAGTTTGAAAAGGCATTGTTTAAGAAAACTGTGGAATTTGGAATCAGACAAAATTGGTTTAACATCAGGATCTACTAAATAACGTAAGACAATTCATTTACAATATTCTGGTTTTAGCTTCTTCATTGGCAAAAATGATGAAAATGATAATTTATAGGGCTGTGAAGAGAAATCGGATGGAAGAAGCATTTAGAAATTGCTCAGCACAACACAGCGCCATTCCCACAGCAGATGCTCTCACATCCAAGTCCCCTCTCTTCCCTTACAGTCTGATGGCAGAGTTTGACCCTTGCTCTCTGACCCTGGCACCTTCTTTGCTCTGTAACCTACGGGCAGCCCCTAGGGCTATTCAGGCACTGCATGACTTTGCTCTTTCTTTTTCTGCCAGTAACAGCCTGGCCTGGGGTGTACTTTAGCTCTCAGGGAGGGACAAGTGTCTGCCAGCTGATGGCTGGGTCCCCAGACAAGCCCTCCCCTCTGCTAATCAGAGAACAGTCATTTGTTTCTCCTCCTCTTTTCTGTTGTGGGCAAAGCAGCCCTGTTACTTAGGCCCCTCCAGACAAATTCAGGACACCAAGTAAGTGCACTTAACATAGTAAGATCCAGCTGACGCCCAGCTTCCTAAAAAGTCTTCCCAGATGGAAAGTCAAACCACATAGCACCTATTACAAGTTGGGAATAACCCTTGATTTGCCTGTCCAGGTCACAACTTCTCTAATGGCAAAATGGACCTATGAAGTGCTCTTCTTAGGGTCCTTGCAGAAATACAGTCTTCTGGCATATGCCTAGCAATGGCTCTCCAAACTCCCCTGTGGATGTTTGTCCTCTCTGCGTATTGCTACATCATAGGCAGAACCAGTTTGGAATCTGACAAAAGCAAGTATAAATTATTAAATATTTTCTCCCATCAGAAGCAAGAATCTTCCCCATTGATGGGCTTAAAACTTTCCACACCTCCGCTAGAGTCTCCTTACCTTGAAACTACCATAGCTTCACTCTGAAAAATTATATTAGTTTTAAATCTGATTCCAACCCTGAGTGTAAGCTGGCCTCCATTCTCATCTGCTGTACTCTCTGGAGCAATACTGGAGGAATCTAAGAGTTAACAAGGATTTTAATCTGCATCCAAGTGGCTTCGGATCTGCCCTTTTTCCAACTTCTCTGGTTCCAGTGAAGGGTGTTCCTGCTGCCCTTGTTCCAGATGGTTTTCCTAACCTTTGGTTAGTCCCATGAGCCTCATTATGGTCATTCTGAAAGCAGTAGCTACATAAAGGACCCTAAGACCTTCAGACAAATGTCTGTATTTTTCTGGGATTTTTATCTGGCATACAGCAGTAGTGAAAAAACTAGTGTCTAAGCAGGAAGACAACTTCATATCTCAAAACCTAAGTCATAGAATAACTGTCATAGGACAAACACTGTAAGAGAAGATTAAATTCAGAATATTATGCACAGCAGGGAATGAATAGATCAATAGCATATAAAGTGCTGGGAGAGTCTTTGAATTTACTAGCTGATTCTTTGTAATATGATTAGTGAGAAAGCTGGACACTTTCCAATGAAACAGTATGTGCAGCCACGTAGTCCGGGGTGTGGGCTGAATTCCCCAGCTCCTAACCCAGTGCTCTTTTCCCTGCACCCTGTTGCCTCCTGTCTTTCCACTGCATTCCCTGAGGACTTCTCCAGCCTCCAGGCCTCCTTAGACTAGGGTCAGGGGACATATTTTTAATTCTACAGAATCTTCACAGGATTAGACCTTCAGTAAATCCCCAAAAGCCATTAGTCCTCAGAACCGAGGTCTCCATGACTCCAAGATCTGGCAAGGATAATTGAGAAAGTCTACTGCAAATATTCAATTACGGAATGGAAAAAGAAGAGGGAGAAGAGGAGGAAGAGGAGGAGGAGGAGGAGGAGAAGGAGGAGGAAGAAGGGGAGGAGGAGGAGGAAGAATGAAGGGATTCCTGAACTGATTTTCCCAGGTTACACATCCTGGTACTGGTGAAGCTGGGAAGCAACTACTGTGTGAACAATATCTGACTTTACTGAGTTGGGTAAAATACAGACACTGTGCTGTGATCAGTCTCTACAACCAGTGTTTTACTTGTTGTTCTCAACAGTTCTGTGTAGTACTCCCTTTGGCCTGGCATTTCCAGATAAGAACATAGACACAGGACCTTCACCACCCCAAGGGGCCGGACACTGGGTTTCAGGGGTGGCAGACCCAAGAAGTAAACCCAGCCTGAGTTTCAAGCATTACTCTCAAACTCTCGTCTTTCTCCAGCATTTTGCTACTCAAATTCCCTCTAATCCAGAAGAGCACTTTACTGTCATTACCCAGGATACAGCATCTTTGTTATTTTAAAGGGTCCCAGAGAATAAAGAAGTTCAGAGGGCTAACAATTTGAAAATGTACTCAAGAGTTTGGTGCCTTTAGCCCAGCACTAGTGAGGTTGCTGTGCTCTGGTGTCTCCCCTGTGATTAAAGGGTGGTGTCTGAACACTGCTATTAGGAGATAGATATCTTTTGGAGGTCCTCAAGTCACTGGGGAGTGTAGGAGCTGACAATGGATGCCCACTTGGTAGTGCACCAAGTGGCCCCTCGGGTTTTCACCTGAGAACTGTCATAAAAGTGGGAAGCCTGTCCTCTCTTGTCCTCTCTTTCTCTCTGTTCCTATTTGAGATGTGCCTGTTGCTTCCCATTTACATTCCTGCTTAATTGCCCCAGGTCTGTGTGTTTGTATGCCAGTCAAACCAATGGGCCATCCAGTCTTGGACTTTGAACCTCTCATACTGAGGGACAAAGAAAACTTTTCTCTATATAAAGTTAGCCATCTCTGGTATTTCATTGAAATAATGCTAAAATTACTTAACTAGGCATTCAATTTGAAAGGAGCATTTTTGAGCCTTTCCTAAAGGGATTAGAATTAACCTCATTAAGCCTTAAGCAAAAAAAGTCAGGATCCAATTCAGCTTTTGTGCCTGTGCCTCTCAACTGGAGGAAAGGGATTTCTCTTTGTTCAACTCTGCTGCACGGAGGGACTCCCAGTGAGCCAGGTGTTGCTCAAGACAAGTTGGTTTAGTGGGGAGAGTGTGGCTTTGTTGCCATCAATGTGTCCAGTTTAGTTAATGAGCATCTACTTCATGTAAATAAGCTACTTGCCATCCCTACCCCCTATAGAAATCACAAAATGATGTAGCAAGTACTTATAAAGGAGTTCTATCACTTGACATATACTGGCCACCACCTTCAAAGAGCCCTGTGGTCCATGTCAAGAACACAGAAAAGACTAAGAGGAAACCACCCTTGCAGCAGAGGTTCTCACAGTGGTGGGGGAGACAAAAACGAAACTGTGATAGTGTGAGTACTTTCCAAGAGAAACTGAGGCAGGAAGATCACATGTTCTAACCTTGCCCAGAGAGCTTAGTGATTTGGCGAGACCCTGTCTCAAAATAAGAATAAAAAAGGGATGGGACATAGTTCAGTGCAAAGGACCTGGGTTCAACACCTAGCACCAAGAAAAAATAAAGTGACTCAAAGTGCTGCATTTTTCCCTTCCAAAATCCACTTCCCTCATTTTATACACAGGCAAGCTGACGTTATCTGTTAGAACACTTAAGCATAGTTCTTCCCAGAGTTTCCAGGGAGATGCCTAAGGGCTACAGGAGATAAAACTCCTCTCTGCCTGGGTTTATCAACCCTAATGCTATTGATGTCTGGGCCAGATCATTCTTTTTTGCTCGAGAGTGTCCTGTGATTATAGGAGGTTTAGCAGTCGCATTCTGGATAGATGCCAGTCACAACCTCCAACCACCCAGCCAAAGCCATTTCCAGATACTACTAAACATCTTTCTGGGGTGACAAATTGTCCAGGGTTGGAGTTAGTGCTTTTAGAGTCTCCTGCTACAGTGACAGCAATGCTGGTTAGACATAATCCTCTGCATGGAGTGGACTTCGATTCACAACCCAGCACACAAATGGAATAAGTACCATTTACACACTCAGCCTCAGCAAACCCAGGCTAAGTGCTTATAACAGCCTGGAAGGTTGGCTGCCCTGAAGAATAAGAAATTACTATTTTGGGAGACTTTTAGGATTCATTCTGGTGCCCAAGAGAATATATCATCCATGCAGACAATAAGGGAAAGAAAAGAAGCAGCCATCAAATTCAGGGCTTCAGTGGTCTTCCAAGCCACTAGTCTCCCAGGACTTCTTTGAAAGATGAACCATCTGCAGAGCCCCTGTACTTGGCACTTGAGTTTCTCAGGCCTTAGGAAGGAATGCTGGGCACTGTGAAGATTGTAAAGCTGAAGGAATTGCTTTCAGCTAGCATGCATGTCCTGGGTTATTAGAACACTGGATTCAGGGAACCACAATGTTGAATAGATTCCCCATATGGCTGCTGAGCATTCCTCTTCTCTTCTTTTCTCTTCTCTTACAATAGGATAGTGAGGACTGAAAAGTTTCAAGGGAGTGGTTCTGGACCACATTACTACGTTTGTGGGTAAATTTGCCTAGCATTTCTAGAACAATTAGATTTTTATAAATTTTCTCAATCTTAGTCATCAGTCAGAAAAAGTTTTCTTTGATGTTATTTGTCTTTATAAACGATTCATTCATTTCAAATAGTGTTTGCCCTCCACATGTATTGTTTTGTTTGTGTCTTCTTAATTTGTAGTCATTTGAAGAAAAATATTTGTTTCAAATACAAAATACCTGCTTGAGCTAAAAAAGTAGGAGCAACTATGAGTCACTAAGTCCTCCAGCAGAGGCCCAAACTCCTTGATACTCTTATAACTGAAAAAGTTAAATACCATGAGACTGGAAACTACCAAATCCACACAACAAGCAAATGATATACATTTAAAATTTATCCCTGTGTATGTTCTACATTGGAAATGGAGCATGCTGCCTTTTTAGTGTGAAAAGTCCCAATTTCTTGTTTCTGAATGTCTCCTACTGTTGGTATTGATTTATCATTTTCATAAAATTGTAAGTGAGATGAGCTATGTACTGTATTATAAAAATGTGTTCACCTCCTCCGCAGGAACTAATCTTATGAGGGAATTTAACAGAGATAACTTCACCTGTTTGGATAGCTTTGCAGGAAAAAAATTGGTGATGAATGTGGGAGGGGAAGGGATTAACATTTGCTGTGAACCTACCAAGGATCAAGTGCTCTGCATGCTACCAAATTTAATGATTTTAAGATGATAAAGTATAATTACCATTGGTATTGATAGAAGACAAAACAGAAGACGAGAATGGTGTGAAAACTTTCCCAAAACTGGTGAAGGAGCAGAACCAAGTTCAGGCCAAATCATCTACTTCTAAAGTTTAACTCTCACTGACTGCATCGCTATTGTAAGGCGGCCTTGGCCACTTCTCCCATTGTGGTGTGTGGGGCAGTATTTGTTAATACAAACCTAACCCTTATGTTCCTCCAGGCACTGATAGATTTGCTCCAAGGAGCCATTAAGAAAAGCCACTGATCCAATGGTTATAAATTAACACTTTCTTCATTTACTGCTCTCAGCAGTTCTTTAGAACCTGGGTAATGGTCTTCCTTAAAGTTAGTATCAGTTTTCTGGGTATTTATGCTCTATCATTCTCGGTTTTCCCATCCTTGACTCCATTAATAGAATTCTTCTTAATTCCTTTTCTCTTTTATGGCTTTGCAAGAGGCTAATTTGCAGGCAAATTTGCTAATTTTACAGTTGCTTTCTGCTTTGTCAGCATGAGGCCGACTGAGGAGTTATTAATAGAAGAATAGGATTCCCTTCTCATCCTTTTGCTCTGTACTGCAGCAAGAGACTCAAATCCATTATTTAATAACGTTTGTTCTTCTTGAAAGGTCATTGTCCCAGCCTTTCAGTTTTCACTAAACCACAGCCATATCAGCAGCCACAGAAACCACCTTTTCTCTTTAAAAGGCTTCTGGAATTCCTCCAGAACAGTCATTGTAAGACTGTCATTTAGACCCACCTTGGAAATAAAGTCCAAGTTGGAAAACCCTTTCAGAATTTCAGTACATTTTCCAGATAGTAATTTCTAGCCATAAGTGTTTGTAAGCACCCCAGACATGGTCTGTAGACTCCTGGAGTAGGTGCTAAATGGGGATACAGTGCTTAGAAATGTCCTGGGATGCTAGCAGCAGAGAAGAGACATCAGTGGCCTAAACAAGGGAGAAATTTATCTCTCAAAAGAATACATTTTAAAACAGGGATCTGGGGCTGGTATAGTGACCTCATACTGTCCTCAGAGACCCAGAACCCTCCTGTATTCAGGCCAGCATCACTCTCCATTCTCAGATCCATCCTAGGTACAAGACACACCTGATTCTCAGCAGGAATTGAACCTGAGGATCAAGAGCAAAGGAAAACCAAGCTGTTATCTGGCCATGTCTTGCAAAAGTCCCACAATAATTCTGTCTACAACTCCAAGCTGCCAGGGAATCTGGTAAACATAACTCTTTTGCTGCCTCCAATAAAAGTATGGATCTGTTACTAAGGACAAAGTGTATGATATTGGAGAAGTGAGTAACCTGTCCTCCATATGGAGCAAAGAGGATGGAAGTGCACCCAACAAGCCTTTATGAAGCATCAAGTTTGGATCTAGAAATGAAAAGATAGAAAGTTTTCACTCATTTCTTTAAGAAACAGATGCTTACATACCTTTGGCTTATGTTGTCATCTTAGCCTAGCATGCTCCCTCCTTTCCCACTCACTCAGAAAGCTTCTGCTCATTATTCATAACTATTCTCCAATACTACCCGGTGTTTAATGGTTTCCTTAGTTCCCACCATCAGGGTCCCGGTAGAATTCCTTGATTGCTTGGTTCTGTCCCTACGTCACTTTATCCTTCCCTAATTTATGCCTCTGACATCCTTGGGGGAGGAAGTGACAGTGACAATTGTAGGAAAAATAGAAAATCCTGATTTCAATTTCCAGCTAGAAACTTTCACCCTTTGAGCTACAGTTTTTTGTCTCCTGGAAAATGGAACATTAAATCCCATCACCGGGGCTTCTGTGATAGACAGATCTCATCATAGACTGGTTCATCTTACTACCCTGTCCTGTGCCCATTACAGTTGATGTGATGGATTACCTCATCACACAGTTGTGCCCTTTCTCTTTATCCCTCTCCTCTTAGAAGAAGTCATAATACATGAAGGGCTCTGGCGCAATCTAATCTTCACTAACTATTAGTTTTGCTTTTGTCTTTGTTTTGCCACATTGAACTGAAATTTAACAAACCAATTAATAGAGAAGAGAATTCACAGAATTTAAGTAAATTATGAACAATATATATATAAGTAAGTATTAATTGTATACTTAAGACTTACAAGGTAGATTAAATGGTATAATTGCTGAATAAAGCCAAGAAGAATTCCCTTGAAGAAATAAATCAGCCATTAATTCACCTAAGAAAAATAAATTGTAGAAAACACGGCATATAAAATCAGGAATGAACTGAAAACAAATATATTAAGGTTACAGGGGGAATTATTTCAAATAATATTTCTAAAACTCTAACGTTTTAGAGTTACTACATCTTTGCAAAATACGCTGAATTTAAAATAGATTCAAGATAAAAATATGATTTTACTTTGTAAATATAGTGCACTGGAAATCTTATCAATCCATTCACTGGAAATCATCTAGAAAAAATTAATAAAATAAAAAAAGGTGTTTGTAGCAACTGAGATCATAAGACTGTAAGTAAAATTCTTAATGATGAGCTATCCAGCATACTTTTAAATTTAAAAAGGTAAGCAAACACTGTAAAAGACAACTGCATTTTGTATATTTATAAACACAAATATTTATTACAACCTATAATACACTTGGGGCAATCACAAGATGTAGGGTTAGTGCAAAGTGTGAAGTATAAATGGAGACCCACAAACAGCTGAAATCCTGAGATCACTGTATCTTTACTAAAAACATGACCAACGAAGACGGAGGAAGAAGAAGAGGAGGAGAAATGGAAGAGGGAAGGAAAAAAGGAAAGAAAGCAGGAAGGAAGGAAGGAAGGGAGGAAGGAAGGAAAGAAGGAAGGAAGGAAGGAAGGAAGGCAGGAAGTTAACTCTTTCTCAGCCATGAAGAAAATATGTCCCATGTAAACTGTTTCCTACACCAACAACATATGGCTGCTAAATCTCTAACCTAAGAATTTAATTTAATGCTTGAGTTAAGAGTACTGTCAGATATTTACAATAAGTGAATACAATTTCTGCCTTGAAAAATGTTCTTTTAATCCATACTCCAAAGAGTTGCTGAAGATAATGTCCGAGCAAATGTAAGTTCACTACAAAAATGCACAAAGTATGCAAGGCACACAAGTCACAAAGTAAAACCAGTGTGAGTCAGTAGAAAACACCTCCAGCAAACAGATAACAGCACATTATACGTGAAGCAAGTATTCACAATATGCTTATGACCTTTTACTCTCAATATGTTTAAAGGAAGAGAAGTCTTTAAATACCAGTCAAGTAAGTACAGTAGCTAAAATTAATAGAGAAAATTGAAAAAAAGCATATTATAATCCTAAACATGCAATAATTAAAATTAGAATTTAGGTAATGAGATAACTTAAGATTCAGATAAAATGGCTAAAGGGTGACTGAATGACTTAGAGAACATCTTACAAAAATATTGTGAATGTAATATAAATTAACATGGACATTATAAAACCTGGGGAATAAAATGAACAGTTCTAAAATATTTCTAATTACAGTTATACCAAAAGATGACTTTGAACCCTGAAGAAGGGAGACTTTTGATGAGATAATCATGAAGAATTTTTCAACCTGACAACAGGAGCCCAGTGAATCATAAGGTGGAGAAGTGAAACAAGTCTATACTTAGACATATCATAGCAAATATCACATAATGCCATGGGCAAAACCAACTGTAAAGGCAGATCAAGAAGAGTTAACCCATATGCAAGGAAACAATAATTAGAATGATCCTTGACTTCTAAACTCCACAACAAAAAATAAAAATCAGTAGGAAAATACATATTTAGGGTGCCAAGAGAAAGTAACTATAATTTTAGAGTTGTCTACACACAAACTGTATTGTAAAATGAAAGGACAAATCTTTTAGGCAAAACTGTGAAAATATACCACCATGATACACTCAAAAAAAGGATAGAGTATTTTATAATGTTTATATTACTCAGAGGATGGTAAAGATATTCATTACAATTTTTACAACTCGTTAAATATAAACACTTAAACAACAAGGTTGACTATGAAACTAGTGGAAACAGAGTGAATCAGTTCAATATTCATAGAAATAGGAAAATAATATGAAAGAAGAAAAATTCATCCAAAAGTTACCAATAAATAAAACAAAAAAGAAAAGTTATCACTAAAAAATAGAAAGCACAAAAAGACAGCAAAACTAAATATAAATATATTAGTAACTATATAACAAATATGAATAAATTAAATTTTCTAACTAAAAACAGGATTTGTTAGATTGAATTTTGAAAAATATTATTTACCATTTAAAAGTGACACAAGTAAAGCAAAAGGACACTGAAAGATTGAAATGAAAAAGAAAGAAAAATATTTCTCAGGCAAATACTATTCAAAAACAATTTAATTTGTGATACTAAAATTAAGTAAAATTGATATAAAGGCTAAAAACATTTTAAAATACAGAAAATATCACATAATAATAAAAATTTTAATTCATGAAGAATTTTAGTGGTTTTGAATCTATATACGCTTAAGAAAATGACTACAAAATAAGGCAAAATAGAAAGTGGAACTTGAGGTATAAATGGGTAAATCTCATCCATTTGACTTGTTAGAATATTTAACTCAATTTTCTGTGCAAAATTTAACACAAAATAATGATCAGAAAATTTGAACAACACAACTGAGCTGATGGCCACGTACACACAGAGCTTCCCCAGTGTTAGGGAGTGCATACCCTAATTAAGCACAAGCAGACCCAAAATGAGCAATAACGCTCTTGGTCATGGCAGAGTCTCAGTGGACTCCAAAGGACTCTCACCATATAGATCATATTTTCTGACCACAGTGTAACTAGGGCATTGAAAAGTTATGACCAAATATAACTTAAATTGTAATTTTAAAATTTAATTCCAATCTGTGAGACACACTTACTCTTCAACACCCACATATCAACACAAGGTAGAGAAAACCAAAACCCTGCCAGTTGGTTTCAATTTAAATTCAAGGTCAGCAAATTTACATAGAGTCTTGAAGTATCCAGAAATCATGCTAATGTTTCTCCCTCCTCTCCTATGACTGTTCCCCGTCTTCTCTTTCTTCAAAACACACCAGCTACTCCTGTATTTCCTCCCAGCCTAAGACATTATCGTTTCTCTGAGATAAAAGAAGGAATCTTTCTTCCTTTCAACAGACTCCTATCACTAAACATGGAACTCACTTCCTCTGAGCATCTGTTGTGATGCTGAACTGTGTGTGCTCTAACAGCCCCACTTTCACACCAGCTTCCGTGTCCTGCCACCTGCTCAAGGACTTAGTTGCAGTAGTTACACCCTGCATTCCCCGTATCATCAACTTCATCATCATGAAAACACGATGGAAATTTCCCATCTCACAGAGGACACATTTTCTGTGATTTACCATAATAATTCCCTTTCCTATTTCACAGAAAATGTTTTTGTGGTGGCCATTATAATGTATCTGGCAGACCTGCAAGGGCAAGGAAAATGATCCACCAAAGGCCCAGAGCCGTGTCCTGCAGTCCATCTCTGCCTTCAGACTACAGGCTGCTCCTAGCTGTGGACCGCAGCAGGAGATGAGGTAGCTCATCTGTGGGGAATGTGGGGCTCCTGAAGCCCAGCTTTGACTCCAGGACCTTTTGTCAGCCTTGCAGTAATGTCCTCCAGCTGCATGAAGTCTGTGATATAGCTGTGCCTCCTTTCAGCTTGTGTCTTCATGCAGGGTCCGACTTGCATGGCAGTTCTGTGAAGCCCTATCCTCATCCTCTCTAGCACACATGTATTTATTCCTTAATAAAATCTTTGAACATTTAATTCCATCTTGGAGCCTGCTTCTCTGAGGACTCAAGCAAACACACTCTTCTGAAGAACCCATTTGCCCATCTCCAATCTCTTCCTCCTGTTTTTTCTTGAATCCATTCTAACCAAGTAAGAGCTGAAGCCAAACTCCATTGAAACTGTTATTGTCAAGAGCACTCATGATCCTAAGATTGCTAAGTTTAATAATTATATCTCACCTGCACCATAACTGCCCCACCAGCAGCCTTAGATACAGTCTGCCCTTCCCTACTTTTTTCTCTGACTGGTCTATAAGATACACTAAGCTGCAGCTTGTTTATCCAACTCCTACTTGACTTCACCACTTAAATGTTTTGTAAATGCTTCACAGTTAACCAGCTCAAACTTGAGAGTCTGATCTTTACCCCAACAAATATTCCTCCCTGCTGATTTTCCTTCACTATATCTGTGAATTAAAGGTTTGTCTTTTCACGTGCTCATAGCTAAAAATAAAGTTAAAATTAATCTTTGATTTATTATTCTCATGCCTTACATTTTATTCATTAGCATATCTGTTACAGTCTACTTTCAAAACAAATTCAAAATCTGACCATTCTCAACAAACCCTCTGTCACTGCCATTATCAAAGCAAATCTCCCATTTGTCCTGAATTGCACCATCCTAAGTCATCTCCTCGCATCCATCCTTGCCCCTCTGTAGCTTAGTCTTAACACATCAAAGTAAGCCATTTAGAAAGCAAGTTAAATAATGTCAATTCTGTATTCAAAGATCTCCACTGGCTTTCAGTGTCAATTGCCTAAAAGAAGCTCTATGAGATTTACATCACACACTACCAGAGCTTTCTGCAACTCCCTCCTATGTGTCTACTCTTTCCTAACCCTACTCTTGCCACTGTCTTCCCTATTCTTCAAGCATGCTAACTGCTTGATTTGCAATTTCTAGTTCAACTTGCCTGAAACACTCATCTGACACATATCCCAAAGGTGGTTTCAAGTATCCAATCATATTCTTCAAGTCTTCTCACAAAAAATTGCCTTCTGGCTGAAGTTTCTTTAACCAATTTATTTAAAATTACAGTCCACATGTCATCTAGTACATGCTATCACCATAACACAGTTTATTTTTTTCCAGAGCAATTTTAAAAACTGACATACATTTCACTTCTTATTCTTTTTGGCTGCACTTCTGAGATCATTGCATTAGCAGGGCAATTTCTTCTAGTGTACCCTTCTGTGCTTGTAGATGGCTGGATACCTTCTCCCTGCATCTTCACATGGTCCTTCGTGTGTGTGTGTGTGTGTGTGTGTGTGTGTATGTGTGTGTGTTCTGACCTTCTCTACTCAGAGGATCACAGCTCATTTTAACCTGATTTCCTCTTTTCTGATCTGTCTTCAAAGGTAGTCACATTCTTAAGTAATGGAGGTTAGGACTTCAACATACAAGTGTTTGTTTCTCCATTAGAAAGTCAGCTCCACAATGGAAGGAGTTTCAAAGAGCTGAATTCACTACTGTATCTGGGCACTAGCACAATGATTCACATGAAGTATGTGCTCATACTTTTTCAGTGACCAAATAAAAGAATGGACATCATGAACATTCACATTGATTTATACAAATTTTGAAAAATAGACTGGATAAAGATTAGTAAGATTTAAGTAAGAAGTACGTCTTTTGCATTCCCTAAGAATGCTATGACAAAACTTAACCATGTATGAAATTATGAAGTCACAGTAATGCTGACACTTCCACTGTAACAATAAAAAAAATGAAAAACATTTAAGAAATTATTTTGTTAGAAACTTTCAAGAGCTTTGAAAGCAACAAAAACTAAAGGAATTAGCGTTCCAGGAACTGAGGCCCTTTCTATGAGCGTATCCCTGATATTTCCTTTCCCTAGGTGTGGTTCATGAAAAGGGTTCTTCCGAAGTGAGAAGAGAGCATGAGCTGTTTGGTGCCCACATGGAGTGCAGGACAAACGGGCAGTCTTCAGGGTCACAGTACTGCTCATTTTAGCCACAGAATATTTGCTGTTCATGAGAGGATATGGTTGATAGATCCTAGAAGGTAGAGTAGAATCCCCTGTAACTTTTAGTCTTAGGAGATTGAATCCTGAGAGAACAGAGACATGCCAAACATCCACAGCCCATGTTCTCTCTCAGGATAATTACATGAGAGGCTAAAAGTCTAAGATCAAAACTTTCAAAGAAAAGACTTCAATCTGCACTTTCAGATCTGAGCACACAGACAGTCACTGACTTCTCAATTAAAACCCAGACTCACACCCCTGAGGCAATGGATGGAACAGATGCAAGCCATCATTACACCAAACTGCAGCACAGCCTGCACTGCACAGGGCTGGACTAAGGTGACACGATTTCCCTAAGTGGCCATTTGAAGCCTGGAGATGAAAAGGAAAGGAAAAATGGACAAGGCAAAGGGCAAGCAATATGTGGACAGGGTCAGGACTCTCCTTACTTCTGCTTTGGAGTGCTAAAAAGGAAGTAAAAAGAAATACAAAAGAAATATTTAAAGATCTATTTGAAAAAAATTTAAAAATAAATGAGAGACAGAGAACTCAACAATCCCAGAATCTTAGTGAACTCCTACCAGGTTAAAAACTTACCTGTCCAAATTCCTGGAAACCAAATTAGGTTGATGTGTAGATAAGGTGGGGTAGGGGAGAAAGGGACCCTAAAAAGGAGGCATAAAATGTTAATAGCAGCCTCTTTTGCAGAATTTGTGGAAGCCAGGACACAATGGATTATTGTTTTAAGCATTCAAAGAAAAATCTCTCAATCTGTAATTTTCACCTAGCAAACATAAAACTAAAAATAAAGCAAGTATCTTCAATTAAAGAAATAATAAAGGAAATTATTCTCTCTGGAAGAAAAATCCCCATGGAAGAACAAAAGTGCAAGATGAAAGTGGAGTACTGGAAAGAGTATATAGTTAAACATAAAACAATACTGACTCTGAAATAATAATACCCTGCAGCATTTATAACATGCACAGAGATAAATAGTAGTCAAACCAGAGGGAAAGATAATGGAGTAACACTGTTTTGAGGTGTCTGTATTACCTTCAGAGTGGTAAAATTTCTTATTTAATTTTATTTTAATAACACAAGAATTGTATTATAATCACTAGAAGAATAAAATAGGTATATTTAAATAAATTCTAAAGAAATTTAAAAAGAAATTTAAATATATTCTAAAAGAATAATATAGGTATATTTAAACAAAAGTGAATATAAAAGGATATATTGAGTAATTAAAAGTGAATATTTCAAGAGAAGGAAAACTATAGGAACACGGAATAGATGGGGCATAAGAGAAACAAGCAGTAACCCAGTAAACGCAAATCCAATGACATTAGTATCATATCAAATAGTCAATAGATAAAACAGTTAGAAAGCAGATACTGCCACACCTAACTGAAAAAGAATTGCTTATCTATTCACTACCTTCAAGAGACATTGTTTGAATAGAACATAAAACAGAATTGAAAGTAAAATTGTGGCAAACTATATATCATCGAAATAACTACCAAAAAGTGGTATAGCTGTACTGAGGAAAATAAACTTTCAGGAAAGAAAGCTTACTAAAGTTAAAGAGAAATTTTTATAGTGACAAGAACATATGTTCACAGAAAGATATAAATTGTAAGCCTGTAATAATACAGATTCAACATACATAAACCAAAACATAGCAGAACAAAATAGAATTAGAGAAATTCACAATTGTAGTTGAACCTCTAAATGCATTTCTCAGCAGGTACAGAAAAGACAAAATTTAATTAAGATTTAAAATATGAATTATAAAATTAACAGAATTAAAGGAATTAATGTATATAATACACAAAACCAACCAAAGAAGATGCAATCTTCTCAAAATGGAATTGTTTTTTGTTTGTTTGTTTGTTTTTGATAATATGCTAGCACTGGACCATTAAAAATAATTGTTTTAACAAACGACATTGGTATCTCAAAACACTCAGTCTGGGAAAAGCCAGTCACTGTGGAACTATCCTGAGATGTCATGTGGTGCAGAAGGCTAAATTTGCTAATTGGATGAAAAACGTGGAAGGGGACATTGCCTTTTCAAACTTCAAGAAGTATCTGAAGAAGGTGGAAGGTTGTGGATGGCTCTTGTTCCAATGAATATTTGACTGACACCACATAAAATGCCTCAAGTGAGAACTTCCTGAACACAGATAATGTGCCAGAAGCACTTGAGTTATTACCCTGTGGCTTTTAAAATCTTAGATTTCTTATGGTCTTGTTATGTAACATCACATAAATGAACAGGTACTGCTGTGAGTACCCTCCAAGAAGGAAGGGGACACTATTTCCCTTCACCTACTATAAAGAAAAGTGTCTCCCTTCAACTACATATGCTCCCAAGGCTTGGAATATCTCTCCGGCAATTGGGAGGACTTAATGGACTAATGTCTTTTTCTCTTTGGAAAGGTAGAGGATGAAGAACTGCTGCTGTATTGAGATTGGGCTCCTTAAACACATGGAAGGCTTTGGGAATTGCCAGAAAAGTGATCCAGATGGCCTTGAGTGAGTGAGGAGGCCTCTTTTTCTGACCATGCACCTTGTGGTAGTCAGGATGCAGAGCTGGGAGTTCTGACTGGAGATGCTCCTCACCAGCTTCAACATGCTTTTTATTATTTTATTGAGCTATTATACTGCACTATACATTTGAAATTTGTTTTATTTAACAATATCTGTGGTTTCTTACCCCAAGGGTTTCTGTTGGAAGCTTGGGTCAACATTGGGGTGCTGGATCCTTTAGGTGGTAGAGCTTAGTGCAAGGTGATTGAGACATGGAGGCACAGTCCCACCAGCCTGCTTCTCTGACGCAAGCTGGAATTCAGAAGTAGGAAACCAGGAATATTTAGCCACATTTACTAAATGTTCATGGTGCAGTCAGGAAAGACATTGACCTCACCATTAAGAATTAGAACCACACATCCCATGGGAGAGATCAGAACCGTGAGAGCAAAGACAACTTGGAGCCCAAACCCAGTCCAAGCAGGGCTGCAGGCCTTGCCCCTGCTCTGCCGGTGCCATGTGGTGCACAGGTGGTTCTCATGAGGAAGGAGAGGGGCTGCTCCACAGTTTCAAAGGCACAGGAATAGGAAGTGTCTGGGAGGTGTGTGGCCACTGCCCAGCTCTGTGTGCAGCAGAAGTTTAAGAAGTCAGGCAAGATTGTAGCTGTCTTTGTCTCTTTCTAGAGTGTCTTTCAGTACTATTTGTAGTGTTGGTTTGGTGGCCATAAATTTCTTCAGTTCTTCTTTGTCATGAAAGTATCTTATTTCTCCATCAATTTTTAAGGATAATTTTGCAGGGTACATCAATCTGGGTTGAAAGTTGTTTTCTTTCAGGATTTGAAATGCTTCACTCCAAGCTCCTCTTAACTTAAAGGTTTGTGTTGAGAAGTCTGCCATGATTCTGATAGACTTTCCTTCATAGGTAATTTGCTTCTTTTCTCTGACACTTTTAGCATTTTGTTCTTGTGCTGTATTTCTGATGGTCTAATTATTATATGTCTGGGTGAAGATTTATTTTGGTTATGATTAATTGGGGTTCTGTATGCCTCAGTTACCTGTATTTCAGATTCTCTTCCCTTGTTGGAAAGTTTTCTGCTATTATTTCTGTGAATAGTCTTTGCAGGTCATTACTATTGACCCCTCCTTTTTCATTTATGCCTATTAATCTTATGTTATTTCTCTTGGCATCGTCTTGCAGCTGTTGAATTGTTGTTTCTTGGTTGCTTACTATTTTTAAGAGATCTTTTCTTTCATGGCCATGAACTCCCATGCTGTCTTCAAGATCTGAGATTCTATCTTCAGCTTCATTCAAGTGGTTTTTCAAACTTTCCATGGATGGATAGGAAGAACAAACATCGTGAAAATGGTCATTCTCCCAAAATTATTATACAGATCTAATGCAATCCCAATCAAAATACCACTTGCCTACCTCACAGAGCTAGAGAAAGCATTCCTGAAATTGATCTGGAACCAGAAAAGACCTAGAATAGCAAAGGCAATTCTGGGCAACAAAGGGAAGGAAGGAGGCATCACAATCCCAGACTTGAAACTATACTACAAAGACACTGTAATAAAATCAGCATGGTACTGGAATCGAAACAGACCTGAAGATCAGTGGAATAGATTAGAAGATACAGCCACAACTACAAACACACTTAGCCACCTCGTCTTTGACAAAGGGGCCAAACATGTACATTGGAAGAAAGACAGCCTCTTTAACAAATGGTGCTGGAAAAACTGGCTTTCTATATGCTGTAAACTAAAACTAGATCCATGCCTATCACC
This sequence comes from Dasyprocta punctata, assembly GCA_004363535.1. Taxonomy (NCBI): domain Eukaryota; kingdom Metazoa; phylum Chordata; class Mammalia; order Rodentia; family Dasyproctidae; genus Dasyprocta; species Dasyprocta punctata. The sequence continues at coordinate 81 of RJWM01012856.1, read as the reverse complement.
ATGCACTAAAATAAAGTCAAAATGGATCAAAGATCTGAATATAAAAACAGAGACACTAAACTTACTAGAAGACAGAGTAGG
>RJWM01012855.1:0-55190 GCA_004363535.1 Dasyprocta punctata | reverse complement strand
GGCCTGGGCCTCCACTCCGCCCTCGCCTCTCAAGCAGCAGCAGCCAGCTGCCCCTCGACACAGGAGACTGGGCTGCCATGGGGCGGGCGGGGCGGGACCCTGGGGCCCCGGGTCTGCTCCTTCAAGCTGGGTGCTCCTGGGGAAGTCACTGGGCCTCGCTGGGGCTGGTTCTCCATTCAGAACGTGGACAGACTCCCTACACTGTTTGGTTGTGATGAAGAACGGAAATGAATCTACGCAAAGAGCTTCAACTCAAATCTGGCAGCCACTAAACAACTAGCGCGTGTTAACGGTGATTCAGCCGGTCACACCCACCTCACTAAAAGGCCTTGGCAGCAAAGAAAACGGCGGGTTCACGTCCCTGCCCCACCTGCAGTGACGGGCTCCTCCAGCCCGGGTGCGCACCACAGGCTTCGGGAACACACAGGCTCAGAGATGCGGCTGCAGGCAGCACAGCTGCGCCTGGGCGGGGCTGACCCGGAAGCAGGTGGGTGGCACCCAGAGCAGCCTGCCTGGGGCCCAGAAGCACCGAGCACACCCAGGACAAGGCCACCCAGACAGCAGGGCCGCGGAGAGCAAGGCGGGGGCGGGGGTGGGGCGCGTGCAGACGCCCAGGGGCCGCACGGAGACCCTCCGGTCAGCAGCCCTCCGCCAAGATCCAGCCGCGAGGACGCCTGGGCACCTCTGCGTGTGGAAGGCACACGTGGTCCCAGGCACCGTGATTCCACCTGACGCTGCCCCACTTCACGATGACGCACAAAAGGGAGACGCCATGCACTGCAAACACGACCATGGAGTTTGACCTTTCCCCAGGCTGCTGATGCATGCAAAGACCCTCTCTCCAGATGCTGGGCGGCCTCTTCTAAGTGCTCCAGTTAGAGAAGCTGAATAACCCCTGACACGTGCACGTTACAGGCTACGGTGGGCCCACTGCCCAGCACCAACACATCTTATGCTTCTTCCTGGCTGACCAGATGCACTGTTTTTTCTTGGGACCAGGAAGGCTGCTCCATGAGGCAGAGGCAGAGTGAGCTCCAAAACCAGCCGGCCCAGGGCTCAGACCATGTGCCACCTCGTCCCCAAGTCTGCCAGGAAACGGGCCACCCCCTGCCCCAGGACAGGACGAGGCTGGCCCCGCCTCCAGGGACAGACAGACTTGAGAAGCCCACAGAGGAGCACAGCGCCACGTGGACACCCACGTGGGAAGGACAGCGGCACAGGGCGGCCACCCTCCCCGCCACCCTGACATGGGTGGGACAAACGCGAGCCAGGTCCCAGCCACACCCAGGCATGGTGGGCTCCCGCAGGCCCAGGGCCATCTCTGTGCTGGCTTTTCCCTGCGATTTACGTCCAGGATTGAAGTTTTCCTAAAACCCATGATCACCGGCTTAGCTCTGACCGCCACCCTCAGCTCAGCAGGTCAGAGACAGTTCAGGCGCCAGGACTCTGAGGCCTCTAGACTCCCCTCCAACTCGGCCGTGGCGGGGTGACCCCTTGCCCCTGCCCTGTGTGACAGCCCGGTCAGCCCGAGTCCCCTGCCGAGGTCCCCGGCGGTGCCCTTCTCCTGGCCCTGCCCCGCAGGTCTGCACAGCGGACACGACGCTGCCGCCCTGGGTCACTACAGCCATGCACCTACCGAGTGGACTGCGCCCCCCTCCCAAGCCAGCTCTTTCCGTGGGAGCCCCACGCGCTGGTGTTATGTTAGTGTCTTTTTCAAATGAAACCTCAGCATCCAGGGTTAACTGCAGCGTTGGCACTTTGGGGATACACCAGCGGGGTCTGGGGTGCAGTTCAGCCCTCGTCTCTACAGGGGTCGCCATCGCTGGCCCGAGCCGACCCCCACCTCTCCTTCCCTGCTCGGACCGCGGCCTGGCTGGAGGATCGGCCAGATGCCCGTCTCCACCCTTCCCCGGCAGCCGAGGCCCACCTGAGACCCAGCCCCAGGCACCACCCAGGGTCTGCAGGACTGCAGGGCCACCACGCTGTGGCAGCCAGGGCAGAGAACCAGCCTGCGCCCACCGACCGCCCGGCACCCCTCCACTGGGCATGTGCCCCTCCTCCACCCAGGCCACCTGCTGAGACCCCGGAAACACAGCCTTGCCTGGCCGGCCTTCACAAGGTCTCCGGAAGAAAGGCGTTAGAGAGGACACTGACCTCCATCTCCAGGGACGGTGAGCTAGTGGCCGGTGGCCTTTCACGAGAGCAAGCGTTCTGCAGGATTCTGCCGGCCTCGGGCGGTCCTTCCCAGCTGAGCGGGATCTGACACCTGGACAAACAGCCCGGCACTGCGACCCTCCACGGTGAGACGCGGCTGCCCCCAGGAGCAGAGTGCTGACACCCACCCCGTGCCACCCCCGCCCCGCAGTCACTGCCCGGGCCACGCTGAGCCCGGCTGGACCTGGTGACGTGCGAGCTGCAAGAGGGAGACGGCTCATGAACATGCAGAGGCGGTCTGGATGCTCAGCCACCCCGAGAGCCGAGAGCCGAGGGCGGGGCTCCTTCCTGGGCCTGCGCCACCACGACCTTCACAGCACCGCACAGCCCTTCCATCGCTGCCACCGAGCTGCGACAGGGGTGCCAATGGCCGGTGTCAGCCCCGCTGGGGACAGCGGGATGGCCCAGGGAGGCAGCACCGCTGAGCGCCCCGGGAGAAACAGAGCCAGCCAGGAATCGCCTGCGCTGTCATCGCCGGCCCCCATCCCCAAGACCCGCCCCAGACCCTGCAAACAGGAAAGGTGTCGTGACATTCCAGCGCACCGAGCAGAACCCTCGGGGCCCAGCAGCCCGGATCCCCGTCCCACCACCAGGCCCTGGCCCCGGCGGGCTGAATTCAAAGACCCTGCATGCCCGGGGCCTGACCGACCTCCCCGAGGGCCGACACTTCTCCAGTGGCGGGGGTCGTCTCTCCCGTGTCACCTTCCAGATGACTCAGAGTGTGTGAGGCCGGGTGTGTCACCAGAGGGGAGGGCGGTGAGTCACTTGGCAGATGCCCGCGCCATCGTCTCCCAGACTCGGGCAGAGCCGGCTGGCCGCGGCAATGTCTGCTTCGGGGCCCAGGGGAGGCTGGGCCCAGCAGGGGACAGGTGAGGACGGGGGTGTGGCAGAGGCACAGAGAGCTGCCACCTGGTCCAAGCCAAGCACACGAGGTTCAAAATTCCCAGGAGCCCGGGTCACCTGGAAAACCCGAAGATTCCAGAGCACCCTCCTACCAAGCTCAGGGAGGCTCCGCCACGGGACAGGGACCCAGCCCTGGATGGACCCAGCCCCAGGGCCGCAGCCCGGCGGCGCTGCACGGACCAGACACATGTCCTGCCACAGGAGCTCAGCTCGCAGCGTCAGCCCCGCCTGGCGCCCGGGGAAAGGATGCAGGGAGCCGAGCAGAGGCCAGGGACCCCACACAGGCTCCGAGCAGCGCGCAGAGAAAGAGGCTGACGCCGAGCACAGCTGGCGGAGGGCTCCTCCACCCCGGCTGGCTTCTCAGCACCTGCTGTGCCCTCCCCCCACACTGTGTAGCGTGGGGTCACTTGTGGGGGGGTCATGCTGGCCCTGAGGGCTGAGCAAGACCCTGGATCAGGTGCTACAGCCAGCCAAGTGCCACCAAGACAACCGCTGCCCCTCTGATGCCGTGGGGGTGACGCCAGGGCTGGTGTGACCGGATGCTGCAGCCCTCTGGGCAGGCTCTTGCTGACCTCTACAACGGTCACAGGTTCAGGATCCGTCACGAGCCATGCAGTTCTTCCAAGGCCCACACTCGGGGTCAGCCAGATACCATCCCCGCAGGGACACGCACGAGCCTGAGACACAGGCTGAGCCACAGGGCCCTGAGTGCCAACCATGCTCCAGTCACCTGCCCGGCAGGGAGGGGGCAGCCCAGGAGACGTGGAGATGCCCCAGGAGCGGGTGCAGTCCTCAGCACCATGTGGACTCACTCACTGGACCCTCAGAACCACAGAAGAGGCCGCCCTTTCTCTCAGACAGGGAGAAACCGAGGCACAGAGATCACACAAGGCAGCTTTGCCGTGCATGGGGCCACACCATCACGGGGTCTCTGGCACCAGAAGCCAGGAGTCCCTCCAAGGAAATAGCACCCGAAAGAGCAGAGAAGTCACCTTAGGCCAGCTGCCCAGAGATACAGCTGGACTTCACCCATGGGTTCCGCGCCTGGGGGTCCCGCCAGCTGCAGACGGAAAGTATCCGAAATAAAACTGTGTCCGTGCTGAACAAGCAGGCTTTTCGGTCGTTACTCACTGAACAACACAACACCCACTGACACAGCGCTGACGCTGTGTGAGGTGTCGGAAGTCACCTGGAGACGGCTGCACAGACACAGGAGGACACGGGGACACCACGGGGACACCACGCCACTCTGCGCAGGCCTCTGCCCCGCGGACGGCTGCACCCCTGGACGCGGTCTCTGCAGACAGCTCGGGATGAGCACGTGCAGGAAAGCACAAAGCGCTGTCCTCCTCCCCACCCAGGTCTGCCCTCTGCGGCCCCCGGTGTCGGGCCTGGAGGCCCCGTGCTGTGAAGACAGCATGGACTCAGCCCCCAGGGCGGGGCCCTGTCCACACACAGGCCTGGTCTCAGGTCGCAGGCAGGAGCCCACAGCCACAGCTCATGCCCCGCGGGGCAGCGGTCGTGGGACCTGGTATCTTCCTGCCCCCCAGGAGCCACTTGTCGGGGCCACTTCACAGGCTCTCCCTGCCCGGGGACCCCTGCAGGGCCAGCAGAGGGTGCAGAGCCTGCTCGGGCCAGGAGGAAGAGCACGGGTGGCTCAGGCGACGTGGCTGCATGGCCGTGACCGCGAAGCTTGCGGGGGGAGGATGAAGGGGGGCAGGCGGCACAGCACCCCGAGGCGCCGCCCGCGACAGAGGCTCTGGAGACAGCGCAGGCCCGGGAGGGCTCACTCACGGGTCAGGACGCGCGTCACAGGACCTCGGAGCCAGGGGAAGCTCTCGGCTGCCGTCTCCCAGCTTGCAGGCCAGAAACAAGAAGTGCCTGCCCCAGCTTGCCCGGCGCGGCCCAGCTGCGTCTCCCCTCTGCCGAGCCACTGGAGCACGCCTGTCCCCGTGCAGCCGCTCACACACACTGGCCGAGGAGCACGGGCTCCACTGCTCAGGCAGGCCTGGCGTCCCGGCCCTCCACGGGGACACAGCGGGTGCTGATACGCCCGGTGTCAAGGGCAAACGTGCTGTGTCTTCCCAGGCAGAGGCCCCCAAAACTTAAGGGTCCCTGCAGAAGCTCAGAGCCCCCCGCAATCCATGGCTCCCCGCAGCAGGCGGAACGGGCCTCAGCTGGGCGAGGAGCCCGCTCGGATTGGCCGTGCAACCCCACAAGATCAGGGCTGCTCAGGGGTGTTAATCTCCACAGTGCCTTCACGATAAAACCCAACCACCCAGCCACAGCGTGCTGACGCGTGCCAGCAACCCCAACACTCTGGGAGACAGAGGCAGGAAGATCAAAGTTCAAGCCCAGCTTGGGCAGACTGGCCGCGTAGTAAAACCCTGTCTCAAAATAAAAACACGGGATGTAGTTCAGTGTGAAAGCCCTGATTCAGCCCCTCGTACTGCAACAACAACACAGAATTGTTCAGCGCATCCACTGTGCCCATCAGCAACAAGCTGAACAACAGCGCAGCCCGGAACCCACGCGCACCAGGCACGGTGACGTTCCTGGCACAGAGAGACGAGCGCAGGGTATTATTAAGTGTAAAGAGGCGATGATAAGTCAGCACTTAAGTGTAGGCTCGTTTCCATAAAAACACAGTTGTGAGCGTCAGTTCCGGGAAGGGTTGGGTGTCACAGAGCCCCACAGGGACTCCCAGCCGGCACGGTGGCCAGCAAGCAAGGCTGGGCCTCGAGGCTGGCCAGGGCACACACACGGCAGGGTGACCTCTGGGGGGGACGCCAGAGCACCAGCAGCACTGGGCTCTGGGCATTAGAACGTTAGGAATAGTTTATGAACTTCTTCTTGGGCTTTCCTGAATCTTCTAGTTAATCCACAGCAAGGACTTTCCAGTATTGTTCTTAAGAAGGGAGAGGGGGCCTGAACCCCCCTGCAGCACACCCCTACCATCCGAGGATCACGTGTGCCCACCGCCCTCCGCAGGACGGGAACCACATCTTAACCCGCCCGCCCCGTGACCTCTGGGTCACCTACAATGCTCTCATCACTCGTGCGTCGTGCCTCAGTTTACCTGCACACCTGTGCGCTTCGGCCCCATCTATCAATCCCCCAAGAGTCCTGGTGAGATGGGAGGACCTCGGTTCCAGCACCGCAGGGACTGGCTCCAGCTGTGGCCCAGGGCCAGCTTGCTTCCTGTCTGCACGTGGCGCTGGTGTCCGCAGGCGTCCGGGTCTCATCACCACCACCAGCCACGGAAGTATTTGTAGTGAAGTTAAAGTTACTGCCACAAACACCCTGGGTCACTCAGCAAGCCTTTCAAGGGCAGCCACTCGGAAACAAGCGCTCTCTGGCTGGACGTTTTGTTCCTTCTGGAGTGAGTTCTCTTCTGAGAAACTGAGCAACTGAGGGGGTGGGGGGTGATCTCCTTGTGGCCGCAGGGACCCTGAGTCCGCGCAGCTCCTGGGGCAGCACCGGAGTGCAGCACCACCTGCTGCAGGCCCACGCTCACCACGGTCTCTGCAGCACAGACCCACAGCAGGTGCAAAACCAGCTGGAGAAGCCGTGGCTGGGCGGCCTCGGCACCTCCTGCCACCACCCCAGGGAGTGAGCGGGTCCCGGGCAGGGCCGGAGCTGCCACCCAGACACCTCCCAGCAGCGGCCCACGGGCACTGGCTGTCACTTCCCGACTAACTCGGAAGCACTCAGCAGCGGGACGAGTGGAGCTGGCCGTGTAGCAAGCTGAACTCCGCCCACAGCCCACCTACGCGAAAGCCCACGAGTTCAATGCCAGCCCCCAGGGCAGCACGGTGGCCCCATCTCGGGGGGAAAGGGTCCTCTTCTATCTCGGCTGCTACGTTTCTCAGTGGCTGGAAGCAGACAGGGAAGGCCGTCCGTTCCGCCACGCCCCGCTCTGTCCCTGCCTCTGCCTGGCCCAAGAGCACCCCACCAGGTGCCGCCCGTGCCAGGCGCGGTCCCCGTGCAGTCTCGAGGTCTCAGGGACACACGGGTGAATGACCTCACACGAGGACACAGACGTGAACAGCACGTGTGCTTCGCAAGACTGCAACGAGGAGCGCCGAGGGCCGTCGGGTGCTGGTCAGACAGGGACCACAGCCCGGGCAGGCGCCCTCCTGGGCTCCCGCTGGGCCAGCGCTCACACCCGCACCCCAGGGGAGCAGAAACGCCAGGGCGGCAGGCGGGCCGGAGCCTGTCCAGTGTCCCCTCCCTCACCGTGTGGCCTGCTGCGAGCCCCTGGCCACCAGGGCGGGGGGCACCACCTCTGGGGACCTCAGATCCAGAGCAGGGACAGGGATTCGCTGGGGCGGGAGAGCGGTGATTCACACGCACGTGAAAACGGCCCGTGTGTGCACACTGACGCTTTAGTTACAAAACAGAACCCACTGCTCACAGCCAGCAGGGCGGCGAGTACCAGAAACGCAGAAAACACACGGACAGCAAGGGGAGAAACTCACGCTCTTGTACCCTGCTGGTCAGAACGTGAACCAATGTGACTGCTGCAAGGGCAGGAAAGGTCCTCGAAAATGATTTTTTTTTTTTTAAAGACTAGGTCTCACTATGTAGTGCAGACTGGCCTTGAACTCACTTATGTAGCCCACACTGGTCTCAAACTCACAGCAATCCTCTTGCCTCAGCCTCCCGAGTGCAGATTACAGGTATGTACCACCACTCTTGGCTTTCAAAAATTAAACACGGGATCACTATGGGATCCAGCAACTGCTCTCTGAGCAGGCAGCTCAGACATCTGCGTGCCGTGGCACACTAGTATCATCCCCAGACTCACCTTCGAGCGATGACTGAGGGCCCGACGCTCAGAAGGGACCACACATGCGACCAGGACCCCAGTGTCACTGCCCCCACAGGCCCGGGCCACTGTGCGCTGGGACACAGCTGCTGTCTCAGGCTCCTGCCTCCCGAGGCCCAGGAATATGTCCCAGGCAGGGCTTCGGACCAGCAAGGCACCGTGCGGAGCCCCCTGTACACCCTGGGGCGGGGCCTGTGTTCCTGCATCAGACCAGGCGAGAACCGGGCAGAGGTGGGAGGACGACGGGACCCAGGCTGGACCGGGACCCAGGTCCCGCCCCCAGGCCCCAGCAGGCGCAGGAGGGCAGGTGGGCAGGCTCTCCTGGTCTCCACCTGGGCGCCAACCCAGTGCCCGCTCAGCGGTACGCGATGACCACAACACGTTGCACACAAGGCCCGGGTCACACGGCCTGCAGCGCGCACCGTCTGCTGCCTCGGTGGGAACGCTGGCCAGAGAGTACACACAGGTGTCTGCACCCGTTTACGCCCCAAGGCCACAGCAGACATGGGACAAAGGGGCGGAGCATCCAGAACCAGCCGGGAGACCATGTCCTCCTGGCTCCGGCCCTGCGGCTGCCCCAGCCCTCGCTCACATGTGGGAAACCAGCGGAGGGCGGGAGGCACGGTCCAGGCGAGCCAGCCTGCAGGATCGCCGAAGGGTGCGGCCGCAGAGGGTGCGTGCAGGCTGAGCCTGCTGTCCCTGCCGAGGTCAGCAGTGACCAGCTCCAGGCTGAGGCTGGCTGGGATGTCTAAGTCTGTGTGCGTGTGTGATGCACGCACGAGTGGCATGTGTGCAGGGGTGTGACATGTGCGGTACGTGGTGGTGTGATGTGTGGTGTGCGTGGTTTACATGTGTGTCCCTGTGTATGGGGTATGAGATATGTTTGTGTGATATGTGTTTTGCACGTGCACGGTGTGTTTGTGGGTGTGTGTGTGTGCATGTGTGTCGGATGGCCCAGATGCAGTGTGGGTGGTAGAGGGGGTGTGTACATGTGTGCCGTGCACATGTAGTGTAGTAAGTGGTGTGTGTGCATGCGTGTGCACAGGTGTTGTGAAGTAAAGCACGAGGTGAAGACCCGTGGAGAGCTCCCGGGCACCGCTGCCCATGGCTCTGGCTGTGGCCTGCACCTGGGGCTCCACCTGCAGCTGGTGTTAGGAACCATCTTCCTCAGCTTTCTTCTTTTTTTAACCTTATATTAAAACAGTATTCATTAAAACAATTTCTTGCGGTTGGTAAATTCTTTCCTCAAATACAATAAATAAATAGATAAATGCCACAGAAAATTTTAATGACCAGGAGTCAGAAAATCTAAAAGTACAATTTTAGTTAAGAATCCAATATACAAGGTCCAAGAAGGGAAAAAGATCATCGGGAAGACAGAGCTGGGTCCAAGCACCTCGGATGAGAGCAGCTCCGTGCGGAGGGAAAGCGGCGGAGAGCGGAGAGCACTGGCCGCGCCCAGGTCCCTGGCCCCCGGCCCGGCCTGTGTCCAGGAGACAGTGTCGCCCTGAGGCAGGGCCTGGGGGGCACGGCCGGTGTTTCCCAGGAGCAAAGGTGAAGACACCTTCCTTCCTTCCATGTAACTCACACACTATCTGGCCAAAGGAACACGTGACACTGAAGGAAAGCACACGCAGCGGAAGTTCACAGCAATGAGCCGGCAGCCGCGCCTGGATCCCGCCGGCAGCCCCAGACCTGGAGGCTCGCCCGTGTCTGTCGGGGTGGCTGCATGGCGCAGGCTCTGCCACCCGCGGTTGCGTTCAAGACGTCTCCAAAACCACTGCCAGCAGCAGGCTCGGGTCCCCCACGTTAGACCTGAAGTTTTCAGCCTTCTCTTCAAATGACTTCCAAGTTGGGAAGTTTCTTGCGTCTTGCAGTCTTCGGTGATGACAGAGCCATGGAGTCTGTGGGGCGGCTCGAGGGCTGTTTCGGGGGGCTTCTCCCCCGCGGCCTTGGCCAGCAGCCGTGGCCAGCATCCTGCTGCCCCCCAGCCACGCTCCGCGTTACCCCTGCAGTGAAGCGATCCCCAGTTCCCGCTTCACCTCTGCTGGATGCTTCTCTTCGGCTGCCAACACTGGAGCCTGAGTCTGGGTTTCTTCTTCCACCTTTGTCGGCTCTCCTTGCCCCGCCCCTCTTCTGTGCACACTGGGTACCGGGTCTGTCCTCGGCCACCGTGCTCGCCCGTCCACGTCTCCAAGCTGCCCGCACGCTGTGCACCCCACCACTGCCCGCCACCGCCTCACCTTTGTAAATAGTTCATTATGGAAACAGGCTGCTGTGCGCAGCTGGGGGGCAGAGCCGCGGCTCCTCCGCGCTGACGCCTCCCGCTCTGAGGGCGGGGTCGGGTCCCCGTGGTCAGAGAGCACTCGAGGTCTTGCTCTTGCTCCGGGAGCTGCCCGAGGCTGTGCCCTCATTTTGCCGTGCTGGAACGCGTCACTGGCACTACCTGAGGCGAATGAGTCTCTGGCAGCCAGAGAGTGTGGGGAAATACGCGTGGGTCTGACGCTTCAAAACCAGCCCGGTTGAGGTGGGAACCAGCGACCGCACTGTCCTGCAACTGGCTGCAGCCCGGGCTTCCCGTCTCAGCTGGCCGTGCCCGGCAGCGTGCAGACTGTGAGGCACGAGCCTCCTGCAATGCCGCACCACCCACCGGCACCACACCCTGCTGGCTCCCTGGCTCACTGACACCGGGGCCACAGCAGCAGCCCAGGGCCGACCGGCCCCACCACCAAGGAGCCGGAGAACACTCAGGCTCTCCTCTCCTCCGACTGGGTGGAGACACTCAAACCCCACACTTGCAGCGTCAGATTCCCAGGGAACGTCGCACAAGCCGAAAACTCCCACCCACCCGGGAAAAGGCTGCGGTGGCCCGGGGCACAAACGGCCCCTCTGCAGCCACACAGACGCGCATCTCCAAACTGATTCCCCCAGCAACACATCTGCAGCAAGAGATGCCCAAGCCTCAGGATACTCACTGGGTCAAGGGGCCCTAGGGTGACGTCCAGTGAGGTGGCTGGGGGCCAGGGAAGCACAGGGCCGCAGGCACTGCAGCAACAGAACTAGGCCACAGCGCCTTGAGCACCCTGCACCAGAAGCCACCAGGCCGAGAGCCCGATGAGTGGCCAGCCCGTCCCACTTTCCAGGCACGCCCAGCAGCAAGCACAGGAGGAGGTTTTCCATCAAGCCCTGACCACACCGCCCTCTCCGCTCTGCAGGCCCAGGGCCCCTGGCTGCTCGGCTGGCCCTGCAAGCGTGGATGACTTACACACAGTGCGCGTCCTGGACAGGCCCTTGGGGCAGAGAGGGCTGTGCCGGACAAAGCCAACCAATACACCAATCTGTGGCCCACCCCGCTGGCCAGTGTGGCCGAAGATTTTTCCCTGGGACAAGGCAGAGCCACATAACCCAGGCTGGCCTTGAATTTGTAATCCTCCCGCCTCAGTGTCCCGAGCAGGTGTTGTCACGGGTCTGCACCACTGTGCTGGGCTCTGGGCCTGACCATCTTTGCCCGCCCTGCCTAGCACAGAGGTCTCCCTCCCGTCAGCAGACCCAGACTGGCAGCCTCGCCACCTTCCCTCTCCCTGCTCCCCACCCCTTCCTTCCTCCTCGGACCCACCTGTCTGCTCCCAGGTCAGTGCACTTCCACCTGCGCCCAGCGACCTGCCGAGCTGGCCGTCCACACGGTGTCCGGCAAGGCCGCCCTGGACAGCAGCCGTGGGCGCACGCTCTGCGAGCCCTCGGGGATCCGCACACTGCGCTCACTCAGCCCCGCACCGACACCTCGCTGCTGACGCGGGGGCACGCACCCTGCCGCACCCTGCCGCTACCTGGTCAGGAAGCTCCTTCAAACACACATCTTCAGGGCGCCATCCTGGGGTCCTACGGTTGCCGCGAAAGGTGACCCCAAACCTTGTGGCTGGCTTAAGGCAACACAGGTGAATCATCCTGCAGTCCTGTGGTCAGACATCTGGCGGAGGGCTGGGCTCCATCCAGAGCTGGCCGATGAGTGCAAAGGAAGAACGCCGTTCCTCTGCCTTTCCCGCTGTCTCCGGGCCTCCCGCAAACCTCTCTCCCCGTCCCTCCAAGCTGGGTGAGATCTGAATGCAGGTGAAAGCACTGCCTCAGTCCAAAGGCAAGTGGGGAAGTGCTCCACCCTCTTCTTTCCTGCCTCAAAGCAAGGCACCCACTTTCACGGCGTCTTCCTACCAGACACCCCTGATCACCACCACGCAACTGACCGCCTCTGCGGGTCCAAACCCCTTTCCTTCGCTCCTTGCTCTGCGACTTATCGTCCTTTATCTAACCGCTTCTTCCCAGTGACATCTGGATTTTCATTTCTTTTCTGCGAAGCAACCATGTACACAAAAATAATATAATCTGTCTTATGTCAGTTTCACTGGCAGGCCCCAGTAAAGAACCTCAGGGTGTAGGAAAGGGCGGTCCCTCCCTCCCCATCAGCGGAGCACCTCTTCCCTGCCCTCCGGCCTCTACTATGTCCTGGGTTGCCTCCCTCATCTCATATAACTCACGCACTGGCTCCAGGACCAGGGCACGGAAGTCAAGCAGGGGACCCTGACCCAACCTCCGGCACGGAATCAGATGAACCCTGGATAAAGCGCCTGGGCCTTGCTGGGGAAGATGAGGCGGGGCCAGCTGAGCTATACTGATGCCAGGGCCGGGAGACTTGTTGCTGCAGACAGCCAAGTTAGAAACGTACCAGGCAGCAGCGGGGAGGGACCGGCCCTCGAGCAGGTGCAGAGGTGAAGACAGCACATTTGTGGCTGGAGGCAAATCGGAAGCGCCAGGCCTGCAGGCCTCCCTGGATGTAAACAGCAGCTCGAGATCCCACTGGAGCCAGCACCACCTGGTCCAGGGGCCACACAGGTGTGGGACGCACAGGTGTGGGACGCACAGGGGTGGGACGCACGGGTGGGGACCAGGGCACCCCTGCCGGGAACGCCTTTGTTCTCTCCAAGCTTCCTCTCAGATCAGCACAGCTAAGCCTTTGTACTCGTAATCCCACAGGCTGACTTTGGTCTGACCCACAGCGACTACCCCTGACAAACGGCCTGGGGACCACCCTCCCAGGACCCCTCCTGGAATCCAGGAGCCAGACGTCCTTTTCTTTTTACAGTGAGTCCCCAACTTCCAAACATTCGAGTTGCAAACTTTCACAGATACGATCAGAACTCACCTCACAGACGTTCGCAGATGTGGACAAACCTGGCAGCAGCTCCCGGGGCTGCCGGGTGCTCGCCGCACCGCCCCATAGTGCACGGCTGTGCAGTGCCCGTCATCAGAGCCCGGGATCCGAGAGCCAGAAAAAGCAGTGGAGACCCGGAGGGACGTACCCGCCGTATGCGTGTCAAAGAGGGTAAGGCTCGCTTCGCCGGACTTTCGAACGAATCTGACTTACATTCTCCCAGAGCGGAACTACTTCCAGTAAAACTCTCCTAACCTCTTCCTTATTCCTCGATGTGAGACCCGGAGCTCAGAGCTCAGCACAGCTGACATCTAACAGATCTCCCCGTAACACTGCGAAGGGCAACTCCGCCTCCTGGCCCAGGAAGGCGGCTCCTGGTTTTCTTTGCCTAAAAACCATTGAATTTATTGGTGAAGTCTCCTAAAAGGTACCTGGTGTCCACACCAAACCCACCTGCCTACCTGAGGCCAAGCGAGCTGGCCTGAGAGCTCAGCGTCCTCCTGCTGCCCTGGGGGACGGGACAGCGGCACAGGGAGAGGGCCTGGGGCGGTCCATCCTCGCAGCCCCGGGAGGGGCGCAGCGCAGAAGGCCGGCTGGGTCCAGATGCAAATAACCCTTCGAGGACTGGGGAATGAACAGGAAACTCACACATTCCAGGGAATCTTGACTTGACGAGTCATTCAGATGCAAATTTTACCCCAATTTGGGAAGGATTACAGCACCCCCATTCACACTGCCATTCCCATGTGAATTCCAGGTTCCCAGGCCAGTTCTCTGCTCTGTGGCTCTGTCCCGGAGGCTCCCGCGCGGGAGCTTCAGTTTCCAGTCAGTTCCCGGTCCCCTGTCCCCTATCCGCACTTCCCAGCACAGCACATTTCCCAGTCCTCCGAGGAGCACACACTCGGTCACACAGGAGAGGATGCACAGCACACACCCTGCACCCCAACTTACAGGGCCCGCAGCTGTGAGGCCACCCCAGGTCTGTCACAGCAGCCGTGCCTGGCTCCCTGCACAGCAAGTCACATGGGCGCCCCGAGTGCCGCTGGCCCTGCACTGCCTGGTCCCTGCAAGGCCCTGCCAAGACCATGCCAGGGGATGCCAGCCGGGCCAGGAGCCCGCGGCCACCACCCCTTCCCTACCGAGCCCGGGAAACAGCAAACCCGCAGAAGTGCGTCCACGAAGCCAGCCAACCAGCACCGTGGGACTCCCTGTGTCCCAGCAGGCACTTGGTCAACTGGTCAACCCCAGGGCTCCTTGGAGGTCAGTGCCCATCGCAGCACAGCCCACCAGCCCAGCCTCACCTTCCGGGCCAGGCGCTCAGGACCCTCGGGTCTGGCCGCTCCCTTCCGGCCTGTTGGGGATGTCGTCCAGACTGTGACTGTGACTGCCAGGGGTTTCAAGGACACCCCGGTGGGGTACAGCGGGACGGGGTGAGGGGACGTGCCGCAGACAGCTGGGCCCACTCGGGCCGCAACAAGGCGCCCTTCAGCAGCCACACAAGGCCGTGGTGAGTCCGGGCCGCAGGTCGTGGGACCGGCCTGTCCCCATTCTCTGCCCTGTAAATAGCAGTGCTGTTCTGCGATGTGGGCCTGATTGTTCTCCGGTGTGGGCGAGTCACGGGCAGAGAAAGGGCCCGGAGGCTGGGGGCACCCCCCGAGCACACCCCCGAGCGCCACGTTCTCTCCATCAGGACCACGAGGACCACGAGGGCCACGGCACCCCAGCTCCAGGGCAGGAACAGGACAGGCCGTGTCCAGCGCTCCCTGCACACAGCCCAGGGGCAGAAGTGCTGGAGCTCGTCGGCTCCTCGCTGGGGTCCCTCCACCCCCACCCCCGCACCGGGGTCACCGCAAGCGCAGGGACGATGCAGGCAGAGGGGTCCGGCAGCGGCGGGAGGGCGACCACACAGCAATGTGCAGAGCTGTGGCAGGGCCTGCAGCTGACGAAGCTTCGGCTGGGCAGAGGGAACCAAGTGCTTCCAAACGAGGGCTGGCCACCCGCAGCCCCACCTCGAGAGTGGCTGCACGCCAGTGGGGGACACACAGCGTCGTGAGGAGCGGGTGGGCGGGGGCCTGGGTGCTCTGCTGCTCTGGGCGGCCCAGGTCCCTGGGGCACACGGTCCACTGCCCTCGGTCCACCAGACTCGCACTAAGCAGCTGGACAGGCGTGAGGCCTCAGATCCCCAACACCGCAGTCCCCGCCTCCGGACGGGGCCCTCTCACTCCACTCAGTCCCCACAGGCAGCGTGTGTGGCCCCTAAGGGAAGGGCACGGACAGGGGACACGGGTGGCACTCAGTGGCCGCAGCACTGACCCATCCGTGCTGCCACCAGCAGGGCTTCCTGCTGCCCCTCGGGTCAGCCTAGTCGACACGTGCAGTGCTACAGGAAGCAGGGCCTGGCTGGGGGCACACAAGTGTCTCTCTGGTCTCAGAGAGAAGCAAGGCAGGGGCGCGCAGGGTCCCTGAGGAATGCAGGGGTCCCTACTCCGGCCCTCAGCTGGGAGGCAGCTGGCACAGGAGCTTGAGCAGGGGCCAGGCCCCAAGTCTAAAATCCTAAACTCAGCGACTGAGGCTCATGGCCACCCCAAAGTGGGGACATCTAGCATGCCAAACAGGCGGCTCCCCACCCCCTCACAGGGGTGCGCTTTGGTGTCTACCAGGGCTGGTGAGGGGTGCAGGCCACACTGGGCAGGGCTCAGTGGCTCAGGACGGCAGGCGCATGGGGGAATCTGTGCAGAGCGAGGGAGCAAGGGGGGCTCAGGACTGGCCAGGCCAGCAGCAGGAAACCCCAGGGCGGGCGAGCGTGGAGGGTGGCTAATGACACAGAGCGGGGTCAGGAAATCAGGTGAAATATTACTCCACCACCAGTGAAACCCACTTTAGGAAACTGCTTTCTTCTGTCATTCCCTAGAGACAAAGAAGATTTCTAGCTTTAAAGAGATTTCAAAGCAAGCACCAAAGTATTCTTTATATACTTGGACTGAAGTCAAGTATAATTCATGTACTTTATCAACTTTCATAAACTTTACAGTAAACTTGACAACGTCAAACAATGTTTATAGACCTAGAATGCATGTGCTATATGGTTTGAAGAGTAGGACGGCCTTAAATCCTCTTTACCTTTAAGATCTGGGGGTTGACAGGCAGCATTAGACCACTCCAGCCCGTAAACTGCCTTGGAGTTGAATTAGCCCTGCAGGCAGTTTCCTTCAAGCAACAGTAATTTTACAAGAAATACTCACAGTGTGCAGGATATGTCTCCCAAGACTTTTCACAAGAAGTATTAAGGGTCTGGGGCGGGGCTCGGGACACAGCTCAGCATACGGCATTCCAACCCAGCACTACCCCCCACACACGTAAATTAAAAAAGAAAAAAAAAAAAAAAGGAAGGCTTTAATTAGCCAAAGAGAGGCTAATCGTTTCAAACAGCAGCGTGCACCACCCCCATAAATAATAGGGTGCTTAACACGGCTCCACTTCCATCCAAAGGTGCTAGCTCAGCACTCAGCCCATCCAGAGACCGTCGCGGGCAACCCGAACCTCAGAGAGCATCGACAGGTCACTCAGATTTATGGTGAAAGCAACAGCAAGCATCAGGCTTTTAAAGCCTATCTCTGGGCACTACAGGTCCTCTCCGCGGAGGGCCGAGGACCCGCTGCTCCAGCTGGGCCGGAGCACTGACCCACGTTCACGCCTGCCACATTGCAGCACCGAGCTGAAGCAATAGCTCACAACGCAGAGCACACAGAGTGGTAATTCTGCACCGTGCCCAGGTCCTCCGCCACCCTCATCGAGCTGCAAAGGGCACACGCCAGCTGCGGGCAGGGGCAGAGCTGGACGCCAGGGACCAGCCTGCTCTTGGGTCCAGCTTCCTCCCTCTGAATCTGCCCCAGGGCCTCCCAGGCTGAGGCACCTCCATCCAAGCCCACCTAGGGCAGGCCTGCAGTCCCGCCAGCACCTTACCCTGCAGACCCAGGTCGTGGTCATCTCCAGCCTCAGCTGGCACGCAGTGACCACACCATCGTCCTCCCTGGATTCCTCACCAGCCCCCGTATCCTTCTCTGCACCTACAATTCCATCTGCTTCGCCATGGAGCAACTGCAGCAGCATCTGTGAAATCCAAATTGGGTCCAACGTGTCTGCTGAAAACCCCTCAATGGCTCTGCTGACTTTTGATTAAAACCCCAACCCTTCACCCCAAACTACGCAGGTCACACCACCTGATCTACTGCCTGCCCACAGCCCACGCACCAGCCCTCCTCCTCCACCTTGACCCCTCAGCCCTGCTGTCTGCTTGGGCGGGTTCTGTAACGTCCAAAGCTCCCAGGCCCTTTTGGGGAAAGCACCCTCTGATCTGGACAAAGGGCAGTCTCTCCCCAGCACCCCCAAGCTCCCCGCACTGTCTGCAATCCCCTCCATGTCCATCTACAGGCAATCCCCCAGCCCTGTCCCAGGCACTGCTCCAATGCTACCTACACAGGCTCGTCTACCGGGCAAGACATCCATGGGCACTCTTGGGTGCCACACACGTGTGTGACAAGCTGCGATCCATCCTGTGTGGGCAGATGCCGGGCTGCCGTGCTCCAGAGAGAGACCTGAGCCAGCAGGAGCCAGCAGTCCTACAAGCACGCTACAACTTAGATTAGCACTCGACCAGCCTAGCAAGTGCTTGTTCAGCCAGACAGAATAGCATGCAGCTTTGCTCTGAGCTCCCAGAAGTTGTCTTAGCTGACCCACAGCCAGCTCACCCAGCCGCTCAGGGCAAGCGGGCCTTCTAAGAATAACCACCACCTCCCTGGGCCAACCGCCTCCTCGGCAGCTGCACCTACCGATCCTAAGCCCTTCCTGCATCACAGTGTGGCCGAGCCCAAGCTGACCTGCCACCGGCCTTACGAAGGGCTGACCTGGTGTCCCCTTCTGCAAGCACATAGGATGCAGGCGGGCGGGTCTCCCTCACGGAGGATGGGCTGCGGAGAGGAAGGTCAGGGGCCTGCGCCCAGCATGGACTCTGCGTGGGCAGCAGCAAGATGCCCTGACCCCCAGAACCAGCAGGAGGAGGGGAAGGGGCTCACCCTGCCCTGGGGCCCCTTCTCAGGGCTCTGGGGTCCCGAGTATGAGGACTCCACGGCCCCGCCCACAGGGTGAGGCTGCCCGGTCCGGGCTTCTGCCCCCGGCACCAGTGCAGTCACTTTGTTTCCAGCTTGCTTCTGTGGCCCCCGGTCCCCGATAAATTCCAGCTTCAGATCTAAGGGACAGGGGAGTCCACACCATGCCCAAAGCAGTGGAGACTAGAGCAAGGGGTGCGTGTCCATTGTCCCCAAGAGGTGATCTGGCTGTGGGATCAGAGCATGTTCTGGGGACATCAGAGGAAGAGTGACAGCGCCACACCAGGTCACCCCCGCTCCCACGCCTGCGTCTGAACATCTTTCTTCCCCGACACTGCACAAGCCCGAGCCCCACTCGGGGTCTGGGTGTGCGGACCAGTGCTGGCCGGGCTGAAGCTCACGTGTTGCTGACCCTCCCTGCCACGGGCACCCTGGGGCTGGGGCTGTACTCCTTCCCTTCCCGCTGGCCCAGGCCAGAGTCTCCAGCCTGACACACGCAGCCGCCCAGACGGGGCCGTGGAAGGGGCTCCAGGGGCCGAGGGGGGACCTCCTGCCCAGTGGGGAGGGGCTGCCTGGTCTCTAAGCAGACAGGTCACCAAGGGTTCTCTGCTCAGCGCCCTGTGGAGTGCGGCCCTCGCTGTAAAGTCACAGAAGCACACGAAGAGCCTGAGGACGCCAGGCTGCAGTGAAATGTCATGGCACCGAGACACGCAGCAGCCAGCCGGGCAGCCAGGAGGGCCGGGCCGATCGGACACCTGTGCACACCACACCGCGTGCCTGCCCCACGGCGCCCTCCACCCGCTGTCCAGGTCAAGCTCGGAAGACACAACCGCCTGCCAGCTCTGCAGCCCCGCGGCTGACAGATTCTCCCGCAAGCCCCTGGGTGTCAGGACGCAGTGCGGAAGGTGGGGCACAGGCTCCCAGAGGCTTCGCCGTCCGGCCAGCCCTGGGATGGGTCTGCACCGTGCAGGGCCCAGCAGGACCGAGGCCCTCCTCCCGTCCTTTTTTTCCCAGCAAGGGAATGCAGAACCCAAGCAGATGCCTGCCGACACTCAGGCCCTGGCCAGACAGGTGCCAGGTGGAGGGACCCCTGGGGCCTCTGCCTCGGCCAGCAAGACATTTACGTGGGACCTGCAGGAGGCCAGGGCCCTTCATGGGGGCCGGAGGCAAGTATGGCACCCAGGAGGACTGTGCTCCACGGCAAGTGGACACCCCGCACCCACACGTCCCTGAGACGGAGGCCGGTCCTTCAAACCAGGCTGTGACTCGCAGCCCACCCACGCACAGCCCCCGCCGGCCCCCGTCACCGAGAGACTTCGCAGGCGAGGTGGGAACACGCGCACCCTCCCGGCCCCAGCACGTGGGGCATGGGAGAGGAGAGGTACCCGTGTGCCCCAGGCTGTGCGGGAGCCTGGGGGAAGGAAGAACGGAGGAGCAGCCGATGCCCACGCAGCCCAGCTCCACCCGGGGACCAGACACTCACTGTCCACCGTCCCCATCCAGCCTGGTCACTCAGCCCCTCCTGCTGAGCCCGGAGCAGGGGTGCTGCCGTCGTGCCGCTCCCGTGGAGCGGCCAGGTCTCTGGGAGGCAACGCACAGCCTGCACCGCGCCCCGCTGTAACTGCCACCTGCAGAGCTGGCTCAGCCGGCAGCCACAGCGGCAGGAGGACCAGGCAGGGGCAGAATCTCCTGTTCGTCCTGTGTGGAGTCAGGCACCTGCACCCCTCGCCACACCTCTGCCCGAAGCACAGGCAGGGCTGGGGTCACAAAGGGGCAGAGGCAGCCCTGACCTCACCAAGCTCCCAGCAAGGGTGGAGCCGGGCCAGCTCTGGCAGCGCAGGAAACCTGCAGAGACCTTGGGGGCGCTGGGCAACTGAGGCCGAGGCAGTGTGACTCCCCGAGGGGACCGGGCCAGGAGCGCCCCGACAGTGGCACATGCCACCATGGGCACACGCTGCCACCTGCAGCTGCACACACTGAGCCCCACACCCGTGCCCGCCTGGCCAGGGAAGGTCAGGCCACCGCACCCAAAGGAGACCGAGCTGGGGCCAGCGCGCCCACACGGCTGTCCTCCGTCCACCACCTTCGCGACAGCTGCGCCCCCGCTCGGCGGCCGACTGTCCGGACACTCGGCGCCTCCCTCACCTTCTTACAGAAGTCCCTGCGGCCTGGGCGCAGCTCTGCACACACGAGCCCCGTCCTCCTCGCCCACCTCCACAGACTCCTCCCCGGCTGCCCTCCCGTCCTCCTCCAACAAGACCCGAGGACACGCCGCTGGGTCCAAGCTGGGCTTCACTGTGTGCAAGGTGCTGCCCCCCGGCTCCCATCAGCTCAGGCTGCGAAACGCTCCCGACGTGACTTGGGCGCAGGAAATGGCACACAGGCCGGCGGTGAGGGGAGGAGGCGCCCCTGATGGAGCCCACTTCACAGAGCTGCAGTCCAACCAGCGGCATGGAGCACGGGGGAACAGGGCCAGCACACGGAAGGCAATGGCCGGATGCCCCTTCCACGAGCGTCCTCTTCCCGGGATGCCAGGACTGAGCGCAGGGCCTCACGCACGGAGGCGAGGGCTCCCCCGCGGAGTCACGCATCCAGCCCCCTCACACGGCTCAATCCACAGTGCGCAGCAGGACTCGAGATACATGCAAGCATTTAAATCTAACACAGAACAGCACAACTCCTGCCAGAAAAGCAAGAGGCAGACCATGAAATCCGAATACTGGCACCGATGGGCCTTAAGAGAAAAGAAGGACACAGACCAGCCAACAGAGGAACCAGGGCTTGAGTCTTCCAAGACGAAGCGGGGTGGGGACTCGGGATCTACACTAAACACACACTCCCTACAGATGGCTAAGAGAGGGGTGACTGCACCATGGAAACAGGACTGAGAAGGAGCCCGACGGGGTTCACAGAAGGAGGTGCCACTGCAGAACACGAGGCAAAGACACCACACTCACCACGCCTCCCGAAACCAGCCACTACCACAGCTGTCGCCGCCCACAGCCCGAGCAGACAGAGACCCTGGCCTCCACCTGCCAACATCTGCTGAATCTCTCAGGAAGCTCACCTGGCCTGGCCAGAGCTGTCAAAACAAAGACAGGCACCCATGGCCCCGGGGTGCCCCGCCCTGAAATCTAACCCTGCAGGATGACAGCTCGGAGGCGGGCGAGGGCTCGGGGAGCACAGTCGGAGGCAGCACTCCTCAGACTGCACGCTGGTCGGCCCGGAAACAGCCGGAAGTCCCTCTCTCACATTTCCGGAGCTCAGGACTTGCCCTCAGCATCACTGGACCGAAGTCCAGGACAGAGCGGGAGGCGTCTGCCCTCCCTGCGAGACCCGGCCTCTCCTGAGGTGGGGACTGATCAAAGATGAGCACACAGTCCCCACGTGGACGCAGGCTGGGCCCCAAGATCTGCCGTCTGCCAGCTGGAGAGACAGACACCCAGGAGGGCTGACCGGTCTGCAGCAGTCGGCATGGGGAGTCCTTCGTGTCCGGTTTGGGTCCGACGAGCCCTACCCGCACTGTACGGAGCCCACTAATCCCAGTGCTCACTCCCGCCGGCCCTGGGGACACCTCCTGCCTGACCAGCGATCTGGGAGCCCAACCTGAACAAGTTGGCACGAGCACTTGGCCCTCACTGCCGTCACTGAGGCGTCTGCTTCTCCCACACGGCCCGCGCCATCTCCGTTCCTGTCCCCTCCACGTCCCTCCGCCAAGCACAGCTGTGACCGCACGCGGGTCCCCAGCAGGTCACCTAGCGCCACCTCCTCGCGTCCAGACCCTCAGCCGCAGAAACACTGCTTACACAAGGCCACGTTCAAGTTCCTGGGGCGACAGCCAGGTGTCTCTGGGGTCACTGTTTGGTCTACACAGGGACAAAAACCACCCCACAAAACCTGAGGCCGAGTGTCTGGGAGTGGGCCTGCTCCTCTCCAAGGGGTCCAAGAGGACGCATGACCCTGTCTCCTCTGAAACACGCCCAGGGCTCTCCGTTCAGAGGACGGCGAGGCCAAGTCTGCTGCTCACAATAATCTCGGGGCTGCCGCTTCCTGCACACACGGACAGGCCCTCCGACTGGCCAGGGGCGTGGCCACTCAAGACACCGGGCGGCCAGGCCTCTACACAACAGGCAGCATGGGGTAGACACGGGAGTGTGTGTGATGCTCGCCCCTCTGCTGCGCGCTGTCCCCATGTGGGATGCACCACAGAGAACCCTCTGTCTCCAGCTGACACAGCCGGGACGCACGGCTGGCACAGGCCCCCCGGGGCTCCTGGAAGCTGCCGGCCTGAAACCACACAGCACGCGTGCGGGCGAGAACGTGCCAGGCACGTCCAGAAAGCTGTGCAGTGAAAGGCTGGTCTCACCAGTTCCGCTCCTGTGCATGACCACGCGGCCACATGGTCACTCTGTGGCTCCGATGTGCCAGTGCCTGGGGTCCTTTCCAGGGGCTCTGGCTGGGTGCCCCACAGCTGTGTAGGCAGCAGCCCCCCACTCACACCCCAAGGCTGCCAGGCAAGTGCACACGGGGTGGAGGCTGAGAGAGGCTTCCAGGGCGGCCCCTGGGACGGGACACGGCACGGGGTCACTGAAACCCGGACGAGCAGGCCCAGCTCCCAGCCCACCTGCTCAGGCCATGTACGGAAAGTCAGCCGCACACAGCTGCAGTGTTTCTTCACTACAGAAAGCAAGGGGGACTGCGGCCTGGAGGACACAGGACCTCCAGGACCGGGTGGGCTCGGCAGGGCAGGGCAGGGCAGGCCTGGAGGAGAAGACGCTCTGCAGAAATACACGAACACGAGCCGCTGCTGCTGCCTCCCAGAGCCCTCGAGGCCAGCCGGGACCCCAGCACCCTGCCGCACTCCGGACCGGCACACACGACACACCTCAGCCCGGGG
This sequence comes from Dasyprocta punctata, assembly GCA_004363535.1. NCBI lineage: Eukaryota > Metazoa > Chordata > Mammalia > Rodentia > Dasyproctidae > Dasyprocta > Dasyprocta punctata. The sequence continues at coordinate 32,037 of RJWM01012855.1, read as the reverse complement.
GCAACCTCGGATGCTCCCAGAGATCACATCCAATAGTAAGTGACAGTGGCTGAGGTTCGCTGCAGGAGCGATTTCACGGGACCCAGTATCATGCTAATCGCGATCCTCCGACGTGTCACTGCCACACAGACCCTGAGAGAGGCTCCACACGTCCTGGGAGCTGAGCCTCACCCCAGCTCTGACAGGTCACGCCCCCAGGGACGGCGCCAGGCCAGGCGCGGGGTCCAGCCGTAGGACGATGCAGAGAAGCCGGACAGCCCAGCTCCGCTGCCGACGTGAGCGCTCGGAGCTTCCGGTCACTATTACAGGGCCCTCGGCGAGCAGCCGTGGACAGTCCCGCCTGGGGATGGCTCCCTCAGTGCTCAGGGGGATGGACGGCACTCGCTCTCCATCACATTAGGGCCGCTGGACGCCCCGAATGACTGCCGGCCTCGTCGGTGTCATACACCTTAACACGACGGGTGTGGCTGACAGTGCAGACGGGTTTTAAGGACAGGGTCACTTAGGTGTGTTAAGGAACCCTGGGGCTTTCAGAGCAGCACACACAGCACTCTGGGTGCCCATGGGGGAGGGTGCGGGGGTATTTTCCCAGGTGACAGCCCCATGGGGCTCAGCCAGAGGACCAGACAGGATCAGAGAGCCTCCCCGGGCCTACTGAAACGTGCAGAAGTAATCACCTCCTGCTGCAATGTCATTTAATTAAATGTGCAGCCATCCTAGTCTCTGCTCTGTGCGTATTTGAGACACTTGCTAAAAATACAGCAGACCTCCTCAGAGCCAGCCCATGTCACCGTCACCACAGGTGCCACACCCTCAGGGGCTGGGGACAGAGCAGCTCCAAGGCACTGGGGGAAAGTAGACGGCTGGAGGAAAGGAAAGGAAACCTAAAGCCGGGAGCGCCCCGCCGCTGCGTCCAGCCTCTTCCTGTGACCACGCTCAAACTGAAAAGAAACCACAGGCAGGCCACAGCCTGGTAACCCGTCACTCTCGACTTCCCCAGACAGATGTCCTGGTGAAACCCGTCCTCCCTCTGGGGCTTCACAAACCCGGGCAGCCCAGCCGGCCACGCTTCTGCGATCTCAGCACCGCCCAGCGGCCTGCGGGGCACCCCAGCACCCCAATCCCTCCTGGCAGCCGGGCCTCCCAGAAACCCCAGTCACTGCCCTCGCACGAGAGACCCTGTGGATGCAAAGCTCCCTGCAGAGCCCCCCACTCCTGGCTGCATGTCCAGGATGGCACCACAGAGCAGACCCACCAAACAAATATCTGCACGGACCACTTCACGCTCGCAAAGGTCCCCAGAAAGGTATTCTTTTCTTTCACTTTAACACAGACTCCAGAATACATTTTTATATGTCTTAACCTTAAGTGTCTCCATTTTAGATGGCCTTTCACCTGCAGGCGACAGTGTGTTCTAAGATTTGGCACCAGTACTGCGCCCTAGCATACTGGGCTTTTCCCTGTAATCTGCTAGTTCAGTACAGCAAGACATTAACAAGTCACACAGAACAACTGGACCAATAAATACACTTCAGTAAGCCATGTGAGTACGCTTGTTCTCTCCTTCTCTCTCTCTCAGAACAGCTCACTGTACTGCCCTCAGCCTTCTGGTTGATCATGGTAACTGAACCAGGCAAAGCGAAACTGCATGGAAGGGGGACCTCTGTGTGTGTGATGCGAAGGCCAGGGCCAGAGGAGGTCTCCAAGTCCTGAGAAGGCTCGAGGCTGAGGCGCCATGGATGGGAGCTGGAGGGCTTGGGCTCCCTGCGCAGTTGGTGCGGGGAACTGAATATCCTTCATGCTAAACGAAAGCCACACCTGGGAACACCTGCTAGCCACGTGTGCCTGTGCGAACCTGGACTCCAGGCCCCAGGGCCGGCCACAGAGGGACAGGGTCTACATGGCTGCCCCTCCCCCAGCTATTCCACCAGAAGATCCTCCAGGAGGCATGCCTGCAGGGCCCCAACCAAGCCCCACACGGAGGATCCGCCTCCCCAGCCACTTCTCTTCTGCTGCATTCCAGCAGGTGGACAGGGCCCGGGCCGGGTACGGTGGCTTCTGGAGCTGCCACGGATGCCCCGATGCTCAAACCCAGCTTAAGAGTGACAGCCACGGAGCAACTGCAGGTGTAAGCTGAGGACAGCGTGTCCCTGCCCCTCGTGGGCTGCCAGCCCACCGTAGAGGGGGCGGATCAACACGTGCCCTTAGGGTCAGTCCCACGAAGCTGGGGCTCCATGCAGGCGTGGAAGGCAGGAGTGTCCCCTGCTCCCCAAGGTCACAGGCAGCACCTGCGAGCGGGGTGCACCAATCAGTCGGGAGGGGTGGCGGCAGGGCTGGAGATGCCCCACAGGTGTGCGGACACCTCCCTCGCCACCTGCACCTCAGTGTCCTCGTCTATGAGCGGGAGGGCCCAGGCCCCCAGGGCTGCTGTGTGTGGCGGAGCCCTGCACACCTGCGCTCCGAGCCTCTCCCCAGCGCGACGCCCTGTACACTGCCCTCCATCCACACTCAGGAGGCAGGGGAAGCAGGAGCCTCCCCGGGCCTCCCTGCCACTGGGCACAGGCCTGTGAGCTAGCGAGGACAGAGCAGTGGGGTCACCTTCCTTGGATCCCCGGTGCTGGGGGACACAGGCCTTTTTCAAACCCACAAGGAAGTCCGGTGGCACTGTCCCCAGGGAACATGGGGGAGGGTGTCCCCAGGCTGGCACACTGAACCCTGCCTCTTCCCACCCTGCTGATCTGGGTGTGGGGCTCCCAACCCAGTGAGCCTCACCCCAGCACCGCCTCGCAGAGGCCCTGCCCACCTGCTCCCTGCAGCCACACGCTACACGGGCTGGAATGCCTGAGCTTTGTGACACGGTCTCCCCCTGGCTCCCTGGTCCCCAGCAGGACCATGCGCAGGACGAGGCAGACGAGGCTGCTGAGCACGGACCTCTGGAAGAGCCCACGCTGAAGGTGGCCGTGGTGGTGGCAAAATTCCTTCACTCACCTAATGCCCAGCGCCGGCAGACATTTCAGCAACCAGGAGTCGGCTTCTTCCCTCTGTGGACGTCAGCGGAGTCTGAAACAGTTGGAAAGGGGAGACTGTAGCAGGACGGACTGTAAACCAGAGCCCCTTCCGATGCACGCACACGCACACCGCGCAGGAAGTGGCCCTGCAAGGGCACTGAGCGTGGCGCACCTGGGCGGGTGAGACCAGGCGAGGTGCAGGGCTGCAGGATGAAGAGCACAGGACTGGGGCATCACCACGTCCCCCGCCACGGCCCGGCACAGCAGAGCCTCCCAGACTGAGCAGGGGCGCAGGGGAAGAGCTTGGGGGGTGCTGTGATCAATACTCATGTCACAATAAAGGACACTGCTGTGGTCCAAACCTCCCAATTCAGCCCCTCACTCAGAAACACAAACACAGTGGCTAGGCTAGCATACAGTGTTTTCAACAATTTTTCCACTTTTAAAGTGAATTACATACTTAAAAACCAAAATCAGAAGAAGAAGAGACAGAGGAAAAGGGTAAAAAAAGAAAAGAAACAAAAGGAATACCAAAACTCGGTATTTGGGTTTCAGAAATAGTCTTCAAAGTAGGCAAAGGATTGCTACACATGACGGCGAAGCTCATCAACCTGATTTGCTTGGGCAGACACCGGGGGTCCGTAAGGCACATTTCCGGGGTGTCCGAGGACGTCGTGCAGCCCTGACTCGGAGCCCAGATCTGGCTCCGCCCCTTCCACCCTAGCTCTGACCCCCACTCCGCTGCCGGCTGCCACGAGTGGCGCCGCTTTGGCCCACCTCGCCCTCTGCCGCGCTGCTCCTGCCCGCAGGCCGGCTGACCGGGGACTAAAACCCCCAGAGCTGAGCACAAATAAACTCATTTTCCTTGAAGGGGCAGCAGGAGGTGCTGCACCCCGGCAACAGGAACGCTGACCCACACACCACACACGCAGGAGAAACACGCAGCAGCAAGCTGAGAACATACGAAGCGCCCCTCCTCGCTGGCTGAGCTCCCCGGGCCCCCCGGGCTCCCTAACCAGAGCGCAAAGCTGCAAATGGCACGGCAGCGGAGGAGGGCGCTGTTCCACGGCATTAATGATGACAGAAACGCAAATTAAAGCAGGATGAGCACTTTCACCTTTCAGATGGGCAGGCACTAAAGGCTGAGGGCACCAGGGTCAGTGAGGCTGAGGGGCTGGGGGTGCCTCTGACCTGTGGGGAGGTGGATTCACCGTGGCCCCGCACCCCGGCATTCAGGATGCACCCCGTGATCACATGTTGGGAGGGTGTGAATGTGACCTGAGAAGTTCACGTGTTGAAATCTGGCTGCCGTCATGACAGCACGACGAGGGGGGAGGCTCAATCCCCCTGTGCATTTGGGAAGTTTTGGGGTCGGATGAGGTCGTGAGGGTGGGGCTCCATGGTGGCTGTCGGTGGCTTTGCAGGAAGAGGCAGAGGGACCGGAGCTGCCAGGCTGGCTCTGCCTCTCCCTGAGACGCCTTGGCCGCGTCACGATGCAGGGAGAAGATCCGCACCGGACGCCAGCGCCGAGACCAGACGTCCCTGCCTCCTGGACCCTGAGCCACACACACACTGCTGTTCCTTACAAGTGAGTAATTATTCAGTTAACGCTACGGGAAACAGACCGAGACCTGGCCCTGGAGATGTGCTCCAAGGATGTTCTCTGCAGCCCTGCCAGGGACATGGGGGCCCCCAGCGGCTGACCAGAGTGTGAATACACAGTCTGCCCGAAGCCCAAACCTAGGGGCATCACAAAGTACGAGGTCTCCTGTATGGTCACACGGCTTCCCTTCGGAGTCCAACGTGCCACACGCCACACACACACACACACACACACCCCTGCACACACATCTAGACACACATCCACACACATACCTCCACACAAACAGGTGCCCACACTGCACTGATACTCACTGATACACACACGCGGGCACGCACAAACACACGTGAACGTCCATAAACACGCACACACAGGCACACACATTCTGGGAGCATTCTTTTCTTTCTCCCCACAGTCTCCAACCTCTTGTCCACCGACTCTCAGCCTCTGGTCAAAGACTGTCACACAAATAACCTACAGCAGAAGCCAACAAGGTGAAGCAAAACCAGATTTCTGGGCACCCCAGAAGGGGCCCCAAGCCCCCAGTGCCGCAGAGCAGCAGGGCAGGCCCAGGAGCCTGCACGCCTCACAGGCTCCAGGGGATGCTGCTGGGGGTGGGGGCCACCCGCTGTTACAGGGAGCAGCACACGGTCAAGGGGGGCAGAAGAGCTCAGAGTGTCCATGAGAACCCCCTGCTCCTGCCTGTACCGCACCTCAAAGTCCCTGAGCGCCCCAAACACACGCCAACCACAGCAGAAGGCGCTTTCGGGGAGTGAGAAAGCCCCGCAGGTACAGGAAGGCATGTCCAGGAGCGGACCGCACTCTTACTAACACCGCAGGATCCCCACTCCAACATCCCTGCAGCCCTGCTCGGCACAGCCCCTAGGAGCAGGGTTCGGGTCCCGTGCAGGGAGGCTGGCCAAGGCGTGTCGGGGCCCGCCTGCTGAGCAGCAGCGAGACCAGCAGGCCGACCCTGGGACACGCCCGCCGTGACAGCACTGGCCCTGCCCAAGCGCTTGCTCCTGGAAACATGTCAGGTAAGAAGCCGCACCGACACTGGGTGCTCGAGCAAAGACTCGCGGCATTGCGCCAGCTCCCTCACTGCGCACTCTGCTCCCAGTCACCGGCCACACTGCCCGTCCCTCCCCGCCGGCCACCACAAACCACTCACGGCACAGCCTGGGTCAGTTCCTCTCCTCGCCAGCCCCTCGGACCCAGGCCAGCCACAGCCATCCCGAGATACACACACTGATTGCTTCACACCCCTGTCGCACCCACGGCTGCCCCTCCCCAGCCCGGCCTCTGCCTCCCGAGGAGGAACCCTGCAGCCGGACCACGGACACCGTGGTCTCGTTATCAGCGTGCACACGGCTGCCTCTCTTCGTGCAGCAAACCTTTCTACGAAAGTCTCCCTTCGCTAACTTGCAGCTTGTTTTTTACTTCGACAGTTTACTGACTGTGAACCCTCGGACGCCTCACAACGCCCTGCACCTGAGACGACAATGACACCAGGCACGTGGGTAACGTCTCTGACGTCTGCTTCCTGAGGTCTGCGTTCAGGGTCAGGGCCTAAGAGACGGCTCAGGGACACATAAGCGAAGCTGCCTCCCAGCCCTCATGGGGGCAGAGTGAGGGGAAGCAGGGAGGAGACGCAGGAGGAAACCACAGAGCTCAGATGCCCGGCGCCGCGTGCTGGGGTACCTGGCCCCTCGATACCCAAGTCTGTGCCCCGGCTGTTTCTGCAAGGTGACCCCACTCAGGAGGTGGACGGGTGCAGAGGTCAGGAGGGCCAGCTCGGCAAGACGCACAGCTATGCACGTGGTGGCCACCCTGTCGCAGAGAGGACGACCTCTGCCACCTGTCTGTCTCCGTCTCTCTCCCTCAGGGTGCCCAGGCGCACCCAAGAATCAGCTACGCAGAGAAAGAACAGGTGCACGCTGAAGTCAGAAGAATGCAGACTTCAGCACCATGCCTTCTCCCCTGCAAGATGAACGAGGAAGCCAACAGGAAGGCTTGGAGGGGCAGAGAAAGTGCAGGCCCCTCACCGTCCGAGGGAGGAACTCTGCGGAACACAGCGTGGTAGGGCATCAGGAGACGTGCAAGGGCCAGCCCGAGTGCTGGACAGCTGGTCGGGGAAGCTCTCACGCTAGGAACTGCAGCAGATCTGTGTGGCACTGGCTCCAACGGACTGGGCGGGCAATGGTGACCGGGCAGCCTGCGGACGGCGGTGGTCATGCTGGGGGTGCACTAGGGTAAACCTCTAATCATGTTCTCTATGCCGGGAAGTAACGCGCAGACAGGAATCATGGTGTCCTGGACGTTACACACCTCGGAGACCTGAGACGCCTGGGTCCCGGGGTCAAAGTGTTCCTTGAACACGAGAAGAACTGACAGACAGATTCCAGGAGGCTCGGTGGGACTCAGCAATTCTCCTGCTCCAGCAGCTCACTAAACTGGTTTGGGTTACGAAGGGAAATTCTGAGGCTTTGCTAATTCCCAAACTGCAGAATACAGTGCTGGAATTCCTCCTCACAACTCAGGACCAACAGGCCCAAAACGAAATGCCTAGAGATCACTGGGCATCCCTACACACACACCCCTGAAATTTAATTACTCAGTGTAGATATGGGGGCGCCTGTCAACTTCAGCTCAAAAAGTAGGCACAAGGCATCTCTAACTCAGCAGCTGAGATCACACTGTCACCTCGTGATAGTAAAACCCACGGCACTGGTTTCCCAGGGAAGCCGTCACCAGCACTCCTCCCTGGTACTGACGCAGAGCCCTCGGCCAGGGAGACGTCTTTTCCCCGCATACACCTGCAGCAAGAGCTGTGTCTCCCCTACAACATGGATTTTCAGAAGCCCAGTGCAGGAGCTGAGCGGCCTCGAGCTTCTGAGCCAGGAGTCCAGGACCAGGCTGCACAACAAGCCAGGCTCCGGCTTTTGTTTCTAGAAACGTCGCTAACATTAAGTCTGCCTGATGGAGTTACCTGGGGGCTGTCCTCCATCCAGCCCCGACCTTTCCCTTTCCGATCAAGGTCACAGCCACCCTTCGCGCTGCAGAGTTATTTTTGCAGGGGTGCGAGACTAAGCTAGGGAGCGTCAAGCAGGGTCAGAGGTGGCTCCCCGCGTGACTCCACGTAGCCACCCTGGAAGACGGCTGCAGCGCAGTCTCGTTACTGTGTAACCAGAAGGTTCTAAGCCAGCACTCCAGAGCCACATTCCCTGGGGCTCACGCTGCCACGGGCACTCAGGGTGGAAACCGGAATGTCACCGACCTCCCGGGAAGATCCAGAGCTCAGCACCCACAGCTGAGCACAAACTGGGGCCTCCCTCCGCGTCCCTGGGGCTGAACAGGAACAGGCACCCCGCCCTGGCCCAGCAAGGCTCCGGCGCCCACAGCGCACAGCTCACAGCGGCCACGTGGCCTGGCCCTCCTGCCGCCTGCTCGCAACCTCGCCTGACCCCTGTGACTGATCCCACCGCAAAGCAGGGAAAGAGAAAACGCACACATGGAACACTGGCATCCTTTCAGCTCCTGGTCACCGGTTCCCACAGTGCAGCCCGGGAGACCCCGACTGCAAGTCCAAAGTGACAGGCGGACCCCTGCCTCCAAGGCTTCCAATCTCCTGAGGGCTCCTTCTATCAACCATGGATCCAGAACTCTTAAAACAAGAAAAACTGCACTGAACATAAATACACCTTTTTACTGCCATTCCATTTTCCCTATATAAGGTAACAACAATTCACACAGCACGTACACTGTCTTGGACATTATAAACAAGCCAGAGACAACGTAAGGCACAGGGTGTGTGTGGGTTAAACGCAAATCCTGCGTCATCTTATACAAGCGAATTGAGCATTTGTGGATATGGGCGACCTAGAACAACCCCCTCGGACACAGGAGGACAAATGTACGTTCAAATGCGATTCTCAGTCCGACTGGTGGTCCACACCTGTAGTCCCAGCACTGGACAGGCTGAGACAGGCAGATCAGGGTCGCTGCGAGTTCAAGGCCAGCCTGAACTGCACAGTGAAACCCTGTCTCAAACAAACAAACAAACAAACAAAAAATGTAGCTCTCTTGGTGGAGGTGATTTTAATTTCTCTCCTTTGATTTTCCTGTACTTTTGATCATAAAAGTTACTTTCACAATAAGGGCGACGTTGCACCTAGGAATATCACAATCCTTCTTATAAATCCTTGCATGGATGTTGCTGTGCTGGAGGTGGGAAAGCCGTCTCTCACGTACCCCAGCCTCACACGGGGCCAGAAACCCAATGGGGGTCAAGAGCCACGGAGCGCCTCAGGCTGAGCTCCTGGGGTGTCACAGGGGGCTCTGCTGCCTGCTGAGACTAAGGTCACACCCCGTGCTGTGACGCTGGGTGCAAACCTGCAGCAGACAAGCGGCAGGAAGACGAGGCCCGTGCAGGCCGTGGACAGGCGACCCATCCGCAGGGAGACACAGAAAGACCAGGATGGTCAGCGTGTCGGCCTGGTCATTCCACGGCTCTCCACATCTGCAAAAACCCGCTTCCTTTTACTGCTCATAAATCACACCCCTATCTTAAAACCCGGCATGACACAGATTTTTTAATTAAATGAAGCAAAATTAATCTTGCTTGAACATTTACTAAAAAAAACTGAGAACTTTTCCCTTACATAGAAAGAGGCGACATGTATCTGGGGCACAACTTCTGTCACTCCGAACACTTCTACTTTACACCTCCACAGGAAACAAAAAGACAAGTTACACAAAAAGACATCCATCCTGTCAGCCAACAGCTCAGATAATCTCTGTGCAAATCTCACACCAAAACACAGGGCACATGGCCCGGATTGCCCGGGTTTCTCAGGTGGGTCTGTGCAGCCTCTGCTGGAAACAAACCAATCTGTACCTATTGACACAGCACCAGGAACCATCTCTAAAGACCCGAAACCCCCATCCCCCTTGAGGCAGAGGTGGTAGAAAACTGGGAACGTAGTTAAAAATCCTCAGAAAAAAAGATTTTTTAAGGCCCTGAAAAAATCTGAAAAGGCCCATATAGTTTAACTGGTTCATTCCGCCTAACATGGTAAGGAAGAAATAACAGCAATTATGATAACCTTTTCTGTAAAATAGGAGAGAAGAAACACTTCCCAACTTACATGAGGCTGGCATTACCCCAACAGCGAAATAATCATTCACTGTTTATAATTCAGAAAACAAAGGAAAAGGAGGAAAACAGAGTAAGACGATTTAACTGAAACCTCTTTAAAATGCCTTTATTTCTGTCAGCAGCAAGAAACATGATACACTTGTGTTAAATTTTATCTAGGAGGAAAAGTCTAAATAATAAAATCTTACATTGCAATTAATGGATTTGTGAAAAAAAATACAGCTTCCAATGTTCTTCCTGTAAAAAATAGTTACCCTTTATATGACTTCATTAACACATTATACACACAAAAGAAAAATAATCTAAAATATTTAACTATTTACCATTATTCAGTATACATGCACCAAATGTGAAGTCTTAATTTCACTTAATACACTCTGAAAGAAGTAACAATTAGTCATTTCGTAATTTGTGCCACAGCAGTCTATCCCAAACCTAGTATTCATTTATCAAAAAGCCTGTTATTGGTCTTGATTACATCAACTAATTAATAAACATTAATGGGTTGCCTTCTACCTGCAGGGACACAGCTCACTCAAAGCCTAGTGACCGCTGCTTTTCTAAAGTGTGAAGAGATCACAAATTCAACCACCTCCTCCCCATCACAACGTGAGCTCCCCAGGAACGGGAGGCTACTTCCAGTGTGCAGCACCTCTAGGTTCAAATGTGGGATCATCAAAACCGTAATTTATAAAAGGGCCTTTAGCGCAACACAAAAGGACACTAACTGCCTGAGTCCACTTAGGTGAGATGCGTGGTCAGATTCACAGGGACTGGAAGTCAAACGGTACCCCCGGGGGACAGGCAGAGAATGGGGTCATGGTGGTGGGGCAGCGCCCCCGTCTGGGAGGTGGCGGTCACAAGGCTGCGAATGTTCCCAGCGCCACTGAACTACACGTAAAAAAGTGGCAAAGATGGTAAATTCTCTTATGTGTATTTGCACTAATAAACATTTCTTCAACGGAAAAGCAGGTTTACAAAACTACACATGTATAGAAACAAAACAATAAATGAAATTCCAAAAAAAAAAAGTTCAAGGCCCTGCATGTAGTGTAGGTCTGCACAGAACAGGGGCTTCTGGTACTGGTGTGGAGAGATCACAAATTCAACCACCTCCTGCAGGAAACAGACTGCAAGCAAGAGAATCAGAGACAGAGGCAACCACACCGCAATAAAAGTACACCCCAGGCCTGAACAAGCACTTGTACATTTAGCCAGATGGTCACTCCCTTATCTGAGGCTTCACTGTGTGGTTTTAGGTACCAGCATTCCACCATGGCCAAAACTACTAATGGAAAACTCCAGAAATAAGCAATTTAGAAGTTGACATTGTGTAACACTCTTCACGTCATGCTGAAATCTCACACCACCCTGCTCCATCCCAATGGGACACATGTATCCACACTGTATATGCTACCTGCCCCTTAGTCACTTTGAAGGGTCTTGGTTATCAGACCGATCGTTTCAGTATAACAGGGTTTGTGTTCAAATAACCCTTACTGTGCTTAGTAACGGCCTCAAAGCCTAAGAGTACTGATGCTTGACAATTCACAAAGAGAAGACACAGAGTGCTGCTTTTAAGTAAATAGGTGAAAGCATGAGTGTAAAGCAAACACAGGCGCCAGCTGGGGTGATGCACGCTAGAAACGCCAGTCTCTGTTCCCCAGGTCCTCCCTGGGAACTTCCCAGAGAAGTGGGGCCCAGAGAAGAAGAGGCACCACGCCCACTGCCAAGGTGGTAGGTACGCGGGATCCCCATGGGGACTGCGGGGTTCAGCCCCTGCCCCAGCACGGAGAAGCTGCAGCCACTCTGCAGACACAGGGGCACCAGGATCCACACACAAGCCCTGCTGGCTGCCAAGAAGTCTCCCTTCCATGACATCCAATGCAAACTACAGCTTCTGGACACCTGGCACCAATAAACCCCGAGGATAAACAGCGCCGTGACTGCTCTGAGCGCGACGGGCATGTCAGCAGTGATTAACCTCCACTCCACGCCATCTTTGAGGTTGGGTAAAGACAACACTAACATTTTAATCCAAATAAGAGCAACCAAGAGATTATGCTGGACAGATAAATATAAACAGGTCTGCACATTTCCACGCTCCCGAGTTCCAGCTTCTTCCTCTGTATACACAGACAGAAGAACCCAATAAATAATCTACGTAAGCTGTGCTCAAGCAGTTGCTCTACCGTCAGAAGCACTCAAGCTACTTGTGGAACCCAAGTGAGCATCAGAACCTGTGGGTGACTATTCTTCAGACGGGTTTGCTTCACATCTTTCACAAGTCTTACCATTCTAAGAACATTCTGGTGAGGAACTGGGCACCACACTGTCAAGCCACAGCTCCTGAACCTCAAAGAAAACAGGACCTTTATTTAGCTTCCCACCACATCCTCCTGGTTAAACCTCCTACAGAGACACAGGCTGGGTCAGCACTAGAGCCTGGGTCTAAGTCACAGGTGCTCTGCCTCAGAAAGTGCCAGAAAGCACGTCCAAGAACAGCAGGCCTTGCTTCCAGGCCCGATGGAGGGCGCTTCGGGAGGGGCCTGAAGCTGCCACACTGACACGTGGTCCCTGGGCCCACACCCTCCCTAAACACTCAGGCGGAGGAGCAGGCCTCCCCAAGGGCCCTGCCTGCACCCCAAGAAGAAGCTGCAGCCAGGTAACAGGCCAGCCACAAACTCCAGCACACCCTGAGCTGTCCGGAGAGGCCAGGTTTTCCGAGAAGCGGCCAGACAGAAACTCAACAGGAAGCCACAGAGCGGGCGACTGGGCGGTGCCAAGGCCGGTGCCCTCACCCTCTCCAGACAAGGACAGGCCTTGGGCCCCAAGGTCCTGGGACAGTGCCCCTCTGAGCCCACACCCACTGTCGGGCTGTGAACACGACCTGCTCCCGTCACCCCACCCTCACAGGACGCAGGTCGCAGGCCAGGCTCCAGGCCAGCGTCCCGCCACCACCCTGCCACCAGCACCGATGTCCAAGCCGGGCCAGCTCCTCCCCTCACTTGCTCACCTTCGCCCCTTCCATCAGTGCTGGGGCCTCTTTCCCAGCCCCTCCACTCTCCTTTGCAGATGTCAGGACATCCGGGGCCACCAGGCTGAGTCTCCACCAAATTAACTGTCTGGCATTACTGTCTGATAAGAGCAGCCCGGAGGCAGCTTGCGGTGGGAGGGCGGGGTAACAAGGCCGTGACCTGCAGAGACTTTCTCTCCCAGAGAAAGGAGCAAGGGAACAAGGCGGAGCTCCAAGACCTTCTGCCAATAAACACTTCCGTGTGTCCGGCACCGTCACAAGGAACACGGAGCTGCTTCTGGGGGAAGCACGAGGGACTCTCCCCTAGGCACTGCGGAGTCGCTGGCGCCTAGCTGTGGGGCTGCAGCGAAGGCTGGAAGCTGCGGCCCCAAGGACACAGAAGGCCAGCAGAGGTGAGGCCAGCCTGCACGGGGCACCAGAGCACACGGCATGCCAGGTGCCCTCCATGCCGCCCTGGCCTGGTGACTTCCGGGTATGAACCGCAGTCCTGCTGCTCCTGAGGCAGACGTCCAGGAACAGACCAAGGAGACTCGAGCAAGCTCCTGGCCTCACCCACACGTCACGCTTGGGTGTACGATGTGGGCGGCCACAGGGCCCAGGCCCCCGGGAGCACTGACCAGTGTGACAGTTCACGCACGCACAAGCCACACATCTGGTCAAAGGCTCTGCTTGATGCATTTGGGAAGGTCTTTTGGAATAAGACTAACGTTTTTAGCAGAGACTCTGGACAAAGTGCGGGTGAACCTCATCTCACTGGTGGAAGGCCTCCAGACACGCTTCCGCCTGGAACTGTGCCCTGCTGTGCACCTCAGCCAGCTGGCCCAGCCTGCGGACCTGGGCCGCCACAGCCACCCGGGCCAGTCCCTTACCACAAACACCTCTTTGTGCACACACCTTGCGGGTTGTGTCCCCAGAGGACCCTGACCCGGCAAAGCACCAGCCGGCTTCTGAGAGGCCTCCAGGCTGTGCCGCATCTGGAGCAGAAGCTGGCTAAGCAGGGAAGCCGCTGTGAGCGGGAAGCTCTCGGCGCCCACAGCAGCCCGGCACACAGACAGCGTCTGGCTGGGACGCTCAGCTGATGTGACCGGGACAGGGAAGCCGAAGAGCTGGCTCCCAGGGAAGCACATCCCATGGTTTGCAGGCCCTGTCAAACTCTCCCCAACACGCTCTCCATCCTAAATAAACCAGAGGCGCTGGGGAGGGTGAGGGAGCTGAAAACACAAATAAGACTTCTGAAAAATCCGTTCAGCCGCTTTCTGATGAGCAGAGCCTCTGGCTCGCCGCGCAGGCATTGTGGCTCCCATGTGCACACACGCGCAGACACACGCAGACACACACACACACACACACACACACACGCTCATACAGGGCTGGCCACCGACACCACCGGCTTCTTTCTACGGCTGCACTATGCTCAGGGGCCACCGCAAGTCCCCCAGCCAGGTGCTCAGTGGCCTGGCCACGCGAAACAAGGCCTGAGCAAGGGCAACGGGCACCCAGGGAAGAAGTCAGGATGCGGTGGACTGGAGAGGCGGCCACCGCAGCTGAAGGACAGAGGTGCTTACGCTCCACGGGCGCACCGCTCCCGGGCCCCACACGGCTTTCTGCATGACGTGGAACGTGGATGTCTGTGACACAGCACTGGGGAGACAGAGCAACCCATGAAATCCTGGGGTGTGACCTTGCTCTCTGGACACTGCGTGTGCACCTACGTGTGCACTTGTGGAAACACGTACGCCTGAAAAGGGCACGAAACAAACACGAAAATCTCAGAGGGGCAGGATGTTCGTGGCCCTAACCCAGCACAAGAGGAAGCCCTCTGCTCTCTTTCTCCCTTTCCTGGACAATGGAAATGCCATGAAAACACAGGACAAGCGAGCCAGCACATCTTACTTCCTGTTCGCACTGCAAGGTTCAACAAGCCCTTCTGGAGACGCACTGCTTACCAGCCAGGCCCTGCCCACACAGAGACCTGACAGGAGAAGACAGACGGCCGCTTCCTGTTTCCTGAGCCAACGTGCCCGGCCGTTACTCCGCGAGCCAGCGAGTTTCCACCGTCCTGCCCCACCGCTTCCCACCAGGGCAAAGTGCATCGCGCTTTCTATTTCCCTACAGACAAAACCCCGCTGAAATAGTCCAGAGAAGGTGACCCTGCCCGCCCACGCCGCCCGCCCTGCCTGGCCAGGGTCCCTCGCGGTGGGAGCCCTTTTCCCCTGACGCAGGAGGCTGACGGGGCCGGGCCACCTCCACCCGCGCCCATTGGCAGAGGGACTCTGCTGGTGCCACTGGCGAGTGCTCTGTGAATGATCCTCAGTGGGCTGTAAACCCAACACGAGACTCCTTAGGAGACAGTCCGTGCAGTGACCAGCGGGAGATCAGAGACACGGCCACAAGCGGAGGGCCACAGGGGCGGGAGGGATCCTCCCTCGAGCTCTGGGAGGAGGAGCACAGCCTGCACCGTGACTCTGACGTTCCAGGTGCCGGTACTGGGAAAAGCCGGGTCCGCCTTCGGAATGCCCACGGCTGGGCGCCTTCTCACAGCAGCCGCAGGGGACTCTGCAGGGAGGGCACGCACTTCCCGGCTAGAGGGTGGGGAAGGCGGAGGGCCCCGGCCACGCAGACTGGTCACTGCGCCCACAGTCCGCCCTCCCACGGGCCTCTGGCCTGGCCATCCCACCCTGCCTCACCCCAGCCCCCTCGAGCTCCCTGGCGCCACTGCTGTGCAGGACACGGCTCTGCGCCGTGGCTCTCGGTGCTGTGGGTGGGAAGCCCCGGCCAGCAGCTGCCGAGGACACGGCTGTGGGGTGTGGGCTGCGCTGCCCCAAGGCCTGTCCCACATGGGTCGGGGCTCCAGGCAGGGGGACCTGGGGGCGGCCCTGGACCTCTGGGCTGACTCCTCCCCAGCCACCGCACAGCTCCCAGAGCGAGCGCTCCGGTGAATGCCGGGAGCTGTGCTGGAGGTGACTCTGCCTCATGGCCAACACATCCCACTGATCAGGGCAACTGTGAGGCCACACACACCCACGGGGCAGGACGGGCAGCCGGCAGCCAGAGCAGGGGAAGCAGGTCTGCCACCCCTCTCTGGCTCAGCCAAGCCCGCGTCTGCTACTAGCTCTGAGCTCTGGACTGGCACTCCTGGCTTCACCGCCCACCCTCAAGGTCCTCTGTATGCCCCATCAGTACCCCCGGAACTCTCTCCTGATGCGAGGGCAGGTCCCACCTGCAGCCCGCCGGTCTGAGCCGTGGCACGCAGCCCAGGACACGCTGGCACGCGCCCCGGGGTGCTGAGGAGTGGACGGTGGTGGCCTGACTGACGGAGGCCACGCAGTGAGACAGAACAGCGAAGCAGAGCAGTGCGGGAGCAGTGATGGGCCCCCACGCCTCCCAGGGCAGCGGAGGTGGGCAAGTGCAGAGGATGTGCCTGGGGAGGGGAGTCCCTCAGCCGGGGGGGTGCATAGAGCCCCTTCTCACAGCGTAGGCTGGAGAGGATGCGACAAAAGCCACAGGTGCCCCCGCTCAGATGGGGCGAGCGGCAGCCCCTGGAAGTGCAGCCACAACTGTGAGGGCCCAGCGGAGGACGAGGACTAAACCCAGCCAGGGTGCGAGGCTGCTGAGCGCCCTCGCCCTGAAGGCCCAGGCTGGAGGCTCGGCAGGCAGCACTCGTGTCCGGAGTGAAGTCTGAACAACGGGGTACAGGGTGAGCAGCCCTTCCCCAACACCTCAGACCTGAGCGCCTGGAACTTGGGGAATCCCGTGCGTACTGAATGAGGTGCTCGTACCCCAGGGACGGCATTCACGGCCGCACACCTGCCCGTGCACACAGGGCAAGGTAAATTTCAACAGGATCTTAAACAATTCTGTGCATGAACCTGACTTTCACAGAATTTTCCACCTGGGCATCATCCTACTGCTCAACAAGTTCCAGATTTCGGAGCAGTTTAGATATTTGGGTTAAGGGCCCTCAATAAACCCCAAGTGAAAGGAAAGAGAAAGCCCCCGAGGAGCCATGCCGAATGTCACAGACACCAAATGACACACAGACGCAGCATGATCTGAAACAGTCAGCACCACCATCCGGAGTGAACCCCGCTGTCACCAGCTGGGGGACAGGTGAGCAGAGGGACCCGGAGAACACAGAACCTGGTCCTGAGCACCCCATGCCGCCCTCCTGGGGAGACCGCAAACACCTCACCGCATGGGAAAGCACAGAAAATGGGGTGGGAGTCACGCTGGGAACAGCCGTCCCTGGAGTCCAGGCTGGGACCGGAAGCTGGAGAGACGACACCACACGGTAAGGCGAGGAGGCCCCTGCAAAGCTGTGGAGCCCGGCAGGCAGATGCCACTCGAGGAGGGCAGCAGAAAGCGCAGGCCAGGGACTCCGGCTCCCACAAGCCCACGCTGGCCACGGCACTCGGCAGGCGCCACTGCCGCCAGCTGTTCTCGGTTTGCACTGCTGTCTTGGGGCACGAATGCATGTGACACACACCGCAGAGAAAGGGCATGTGGTGGCCACCTGGGGGGTCACCCTGCCAAATGGAAGACCCGTGCGAGGCCACAGCCCCAGACCCTAAAATCTATTCTGAGCATCAGCTCCGGCCACATGGCCATTTTGAAATGCCAAAGGAGGCCACACCTGGGGGCATTTTCCTAACCAGCGGTAGCTCAACGCCACCGAAGAAGGCCTACGCTTCTCAACCCTGCAGAGCTAAGAGGGGTCGCCACGCTAGCCAAAGTCACCCTGGGCAACAGAGCTCCCCTCGCCCAGGTGGGGGAGGACAGCGCCATCACAGCGCGCGCTGTGCTGGGACAGAGCGTCCGCCCGTCTCCACCACCCACAACGCAAGTGCTAGCATTCAAGACAGCCCTCACGCTAACACTCTGGGCCGGCGCCTCCAAACAACCGTACTCGTGTTAGAGGAAAACAGACGCCCGGTCTCTTCCAAGAGAGAAGCAGAGCAGGCGGGCTGGAGGTCACCGTTCTCCTTCATTTGTGCTGCGAGATCTCTGGGCAGAGCCTCCCCTCTCTCCTGCAGCAGTCAACGTGCCCATCGCACAGGACAGCCTCCTCGGGGTGAAATAAAACCTGCGCCTTCCAGCTCCAGAGCACAGAGCAGCTCCTTGTAAATAAATGCGGACCTGTACCTCCCCGGAGGCTGGTTTTCCAGGACCGTCCAGGTTTCTATTTTAAAGGTCATGTTCTCACTGCCTGGTTCTGCAGAGCTGGCGAAAACCAAGCCCTGCTGGACGGGCTCCTGTGCAGGAAGGAAGAACTGTGAGTGCTCTCCCAGAGAGACAGGCAGTGGCCGCGGCTGCCCGCGGAGCAGGCAGCTTCCCAGGATTCCCCACTTGAAACCCAAGCCACTGAGTGCCTCCATTTTCAGAGCCAGACCTGCAATTCCACCTGCTCACGGGCTTCTTTCTGACCCAGTTTCCCTGCCCTGGACCAACCCCGGGCCCTGCAGCTGCAGCACACAGCTAAGACTGCACTTGCTGAGGCGCTGGCGTAGCTCCACCCTGGACCTCTGAGGATCGGCCCGAGAGGAGAAATCCAAGGACAGCAGCCCCCGGTGAAAGGTCAGCCAGTGAGAAACAGTGCACGGCGCACACACACTGAGTGACGGAACCCGTCAAACTGTCCGTGCAGCTACTCACGGGACCGTATGCCACAAGGGTCAGTAGTTTTTATCAGGATACACAGCATAGTTTTTCCGTAAAATGCAATGAAATAAAAGTACCCGAGTGCCTCCCCCACTGATAAGCATGACTGTTATTTGAAAAAGAACTTTTGGTTTTAAAACATGCACCTGTGAGCTTTCAGGTGTATTTAGGTATGCGTGCATGCATTTGTGCGTGTGTTTGGGGTGTGCAGTGCTTTACAATGTAAGGTGCTGGGTCCCCATTACAGTCTGAAAGCTGCCAACATAAGACACCTCCACCTCCTGGCAGCTTCCTGACTGCGTACGTTTTAAATCCTCATCAGATTTAAACCTACTGTCTCAACGGTACGGCACACGCGCGGAGATCACCCTGAGGCTGTGTTCCAGACACGACCCTGGAACCCGCGTGCAGCCCAGGCCAATCGCCGCCGAGAAGGGACACGAAAGCAGTCACACTTCTCCCCTGGGAGCCACCGCAGGCTGACGGGCTGACAGCGTGGGCTTCGGGCCGTCCCAGGCCACGGTACAGACCCAGCAGCCAGCTCGGGTCTCACTCCCTGCTCACCCCGGGAGACGCACACCTACTCTGCGAGCAAAGCACGCGGGACAAGCCTAGCAAGTGTGCAGGGACTCTCGAGACGGGCAAGGTGCATACACACACAGACTGCGTGGTGCTGCATGTGAGGTGTGCTGCTGGGTGGCGGCACAGGTGTGGTGATGTGCCTGAGCGGTGCATTCGCACGCAAGTATGTGGGTGCTGTGCAGGACTGCGAGGCGCGTGTGCATCTGTGTGACGGGACGGTGCTGCAGGCGTTAGTGCGCAGTACGTCTACCCAGGGTGTGGGGGTGCGTACACAGTGGCGTTCTGTTGGATGGTGTGGTGGTATTTTTGTGTGACACAGGGTGTATGGAACAGGTATGCATGGTGTGTGTGCATGGGGTGTGTATGATAAGGTGTGTGTGTTCTCTGTGTGGTTTGGGATGTGGGGGTGCATATGCACGGCTGTGCACATGCTCAGTATATATACGTGTGCGTAATGTAGCGTACGCATGCATGCTGTGTGTAACCTGGGGGATGTGCAGAGTACATACGGTGTGTCTGGTGTGGACGGGCGTGGCACAGTACAGCATCCCTATGGTGTGCGGTGTGCACGGTGAGTGCAGGGTGGTACACATGTGTGGCACGCTAGGGGCACGGGGGTATATATGTTTAGTACATGTGCTGCACACGTGTGTTATGTGTAGTGTGTGTATACACATGTGCTGCGGTCTGTGTGCTGTAAGCTGTGTGTGGTGTCTGATGCACGCAGTGGGCCGTCTGTGCATGTGTGTGTGCATGCGTGCGCGAGGGACAGGCCTGTTTCCCGGCCCTCTTCTCTGACTTCTCCCTTATAATTTCCATAAAAAGCATCACTGCCAAAACACAGGGCAGCGCAGACAACCCCGGGGCCTGGGCGGCCTGGACCTCCCTCGGCGTGTCAGGTCCTCACGGCACACGCGGCTCACGGCTGTCCGAGCGCGGGGCACTGTCCAACCTCCCACATGTGCAGCCACAACCTCACGCCTGGGCACCTCTCAGCACCTGCCCTGCCTCCGTCTGGGTTTTCTTTGTATCAACACTAAAAATATCTCCTTTAATAAATGCTTCCTTACCTCCATGATTCTCTACAATCAACTGCGTGTCCACTTAAACTTCCAGGGCCAAAGCACATTTAAGTCTTCAAGACACCTGGACTGTCTGGCCCTCACGGTGCCTGCCGTGGACACCGGCAGGACAGCAGGCCCAGGACGGCTTCGCGGCCTTAACCCCAGGCTGGACCTCAGCTTCACTGGCACAGCTGCAGTCCCAAGAGGAAGCTTCCTGTGCTTCGTAAAGCCGGGCCGACCGACCTCCCAGGGCTGGGCTGGGACGCAGGCAGGAGGGGGAGAACTCTGGCCACATGCCAGGCACAGTGCTGAAGGAGCCCATCGTGTTGCTCTCGACCCCTGCGGCCGCCTCTGCCTCCAGCCCCACCCTCAGGGTTGTCACTGGTGAGTGACGGAGTCTCGCTTCCCAGGGACCTGGTCACTTCAGTTACTGCCCAAGCAACTGCACAGTCACATCAAGCAACAGAAGCCAGACTCAAAGGCCACAGGCCATATGGTCCTGTTTATATGACATTCGGGGACAGCAAGAAGGACAGAAAACAGATCCCTGCCTGGCAAGACTGGGGAAAGAAACTGCCTTTGAAGAGGCTCAAGAAAGTTTTTGAAACTACAGAAATTGTCTATGTCTCGAGCTGTTGATGGTTACATGATTACATGCCCTTGTCAAGTCACAGAACGGTACATCTGACAGCGCAGACTTCACTGTATATAAACTACACCACGAAGGAGGCACACACGGAAACATGGACTCGGCATCTTAGAAATACAAACTCTTAATGGTCCTCTGCTAAGAAACATAATTCAGAGTTAAAAGGTTCTTCATAAGAAAGCCTCAGGTCCTGACAGCTTGCCCAGTAAACTCTACCAAACTTTCAAGACAAAGAAGTTCGAATCCTACAAAAACTATTATCCACAAAAATAATGAAAAAAACCATTCCCAAATCATAGTGTAAGGCCAACAATACCCTTGACACCAAAACCTGAAAAAGCTATCACAGGAAAGCCATATCGCTCGTGACTGAAGTTACAAAGCTGTAAGGAAGCCAACCCAGCAAGACAGCGGCGTCCCTGGACCTGCCTGCACGCTTGCTTTCCGTGGCTTCAGTTACCCCGAGTCCATGCAGTCTGAAAATACTGGGTGCAAAGCGCAAAAAATAAATGGAAGTCCCACACTGAGCTGCAGCTCCTGGGTACCGTGAGAAACGTCAACCACCTGGCGCCGGCCAGCAGCCTGGGGCTGCCCCTCTGTCCGGTATGCCCACACAGCCCGGCCCCAAAACACGAGGGCACGACGCTGGCCGTTCAGGTTCCAAACAGAAGCTGCCTTCCAGTGAAAAGGTGAAAACGCAGTGAGCTATCGGGAGAGAGAAACTCACTCACGTAACTTTCGTGACAGCATATTATTACAACTGCCCTGTTTAGTACTGGCCACGGTTGTGCATCTCTCACTGTGCCTCATCCTAAGTTAAACTTCTTCATGAGCAGGCGCATGTAGGAAGCAGAGGACAGCAGCACTGCGGTGTCGGGAGTCTAAGCAGTCTCGGTACACATCCCCTGCGGATGGGGGGAGATGGGATACAAAAAGGATATCAGGATCAACGGGAGTTTCAAGGTTGATTTGGAATTTTTAGTTCAAAAATTAATGCAATTCACTATATCCACAAATGAAAGAAAACCCCAATAAATATAGAAATAGAAAAAATAACATCTATTCACCATAAAATCTCTCAGCAAACTAGAAACTTCCTCAACCTCATAAAAGGCATCCACATAAAATCTTCACTGGAAACCACACTTAACAACCACAAAACAACCAAATTCTCTCCTCCTACGGTGGGGAACGGGGAAACACACCCACTTTCACCCCTTCTGCTAAACCCTGTACTGAAGGTCCTAAAAGTAAAGTAAAAAAGAAAAAGACAGGAGGGAAAGCACTCCAACTGGAAAAAAGGAAGCAAAATGATCTTTGTGCATTATTAGGATTACCTGTGTGGAAATCTGAAAGGAACACAAACGACTGCACAAGTGAATTTAGGATACGCAGCAACTGCATTTCTATACACTTGCAATAAGCAAATGGCGAAGCTCTACAGGCCCGTTTTAAAGACATTCAAACCCACGAAGCACTTATGAATAAATCTGACAAGGCACACGCAAAGCCTGCACGGTCACACTTACCAAACACCGCTGAAGGAAACTAACACAGTCCGCGCTCGCCGGGCAGAGACCTGACACGGTCACAGGGTCAACCTTCCCAAACGCATCCAAGGCGCTAAAGCAATCTCAGGCAGACTCAAGCAGGTTTTTGAAAGAAACTGACAAATCGCTTTCAAGTATATACATGGCAATACGAAGGATCTGCAAGTACAAACAGTTCTGAAAAGGAGGCAAAGCGCGCGTGCTGCCTGGCTTCTAGAGGTACTACAAAGCAGTGACCACGAAGGCAGCGGTCACTGGTTGTGGTTACACCTGTAATCCTGGCAACTCAGGAGGCTGAGGCAGGAGGATTGAGAGTTCCGTGTCTGTCTAGGAAACTTATCAAGATCTTGTCTCGAAAAAATAAAAAGCGCTGGGACGTAGCTCTGTGCAAAGGCCCTGGGTTCAATCCCCAGTGCTGGGGGGTGGGGGAGACATCATGATGCTCGGGTTTGTGGTTAATCAGCCAGGACAGAACAGAACAGAACCCAGACACAAAGCCACACAGCGGCCCCTCGCAGACTTTCCACAGCAGCTGGATATCCACGTGCAAAATAGTGAACTTCGATCCCTGGGGTTTTCTAGTTAGAAATGAGTTTGCAATGAATTACACACACAAGCTGAAACTAACATTTTCAAAGGGAAACGGGAGAAAACCATTATGCCTAGGCGGTAGGCAAAGAGTTCTTAAATAAGACACAAAGAAGCATATACCATTTTCTAAAAAAAAAAACAAAACTGACAAACTAGACTTAACCAAAATTTCAATGCCTGCCCTTTGAAAAATACCACTTATAAAGTTAAAAAGCAAGATTGAGAGAAAATATTTGCAATACAAGGATCTGAGTCAAAGGATCTGAGTCCAGAATATGTAAAATCCTGCAACTCAACGGTAAGACAAATGACTCGATCACACAGTGAGCAGGAGACCCAGACAGACACTTCCCCAGGATACACACAGCTAACGAGTGTCTGAGGAGACACAGCCGGAGCCTGCAGGGTACAGAACTGAATCTTCCTGCTAGAATCGCTACGATTAGGGCTGACAACTGCAAGAGCTCACAAGGACCTGCAGAAAAAGGAACGCCCCGCACCGCAGCCCAACAGCGGGATGGAGCTCAGTCCCACCGCTGCGGAAAGCTGCTGGCCGGGTTCTCGGGGAGTTCCCACCGCACACCCTGCACCCCACCTCTAGGGAGCTGCCACAGCAAAGGAGAGTGCTCTGCCGTAATGTCTGTAAGGGCCGCCGGTGGGTGCCCGAGAGGCTCCTGTCGTCTTTGTAAGAGGGAAAGCTTAACCATTTCAGAGTTTGCAACTCAGGGACATTTAGTGCATTCATTCCAGTACCCTAAAAAGCCCCATACGATTAAACAGTCGCTCCCAATCCATCTCCCCTGCCCCCTGGCAACCGCGAATGTGCTTTCTCTCTCCACAGATTCATCTACTCTGAGCCTTATAAAATATGGAACCATACACAGTGCTGTGTGTGTGGTCTTCGAGGCTGGCTGCTCTCATCTAGCACAAAGCTTTCAAAGTCCAGCCCCACTGCAGCCTGTGTCAGCCATGCCTCTCCTTTCCACGGCTGAACAATATTCCGGCTAAGCATGCACCACATCGGGGCGCCCATCCACGCCGGGTTTTCCCATCTTGGGCTCCTGTGAACAGCGCAGCTATGAACTGGTGTGTACGAGATTTCATTGTTCTTGCCTTTTTTGTTTTTTTAGTTTTCTAGTCTATTTCCAACTCTCCTCTGTATGTACTAACAGCAAAATTGCTAGGCACGCTGTAATTCTATGTTGAAGTTTTTGAGGCGTCTCCAAGCTTTTCCAAAACAGCTGCACCACTTTTCACGTCGGTCAGCAAAGTTCAAGGGTTCTAATTTCTCCACAGCTTCACCAACATGCATTCATCTTCTCTTTTTGAAAAACCATTCTAGGGGGGTATGAGGAAGTATCTCACAGCGGCTCTAATTTGTACTTTCCTAGTGACGAATGACACTGGACATCTTTTCACAGGCTTCTTGGCCATCTGTTTATCTTCCTTGGCCCTGTGTTTATCCACATTTTGCTGGTTGTTTGTCTTTCTGTTGTGGAGCTTCAGCTCATAGCCCTTTAGTAGGAAATAATTCAAACAGCAGTAGATGACTAAACAAACCATGGAACAACCACACAACAAATACCGACCAGCAATAAAAAGACACCGAGCCAGCAGCACGTAAGATCCTCAGGAGTATCATGGAGCATGTAGGAAGCTAAATACAGCAACACGAAATACACAGAGCTATCCCCTCATCTGCAGTTTTACTTTCTGCAATTTCAGTCATCTGTAGCCAAATATGCTCCAAAAATACTGTGTTAAACTGTAAATTCCGGAAATAAACGATCCATGAGATTTACACTGCACAGCACTCTGAGCACTGCGATGGGCTCTCACTCCACCATCACCTCCCACCTGGGTCACGAACCACTTTAACTTGTGTGTCCGTGTCCATGGTGTATATACTACCTTCCTGTTAGTCACTTAGTAGTAGTCTCAGTTATTGGACTGGCTGTCACAGTACTGCAGTACTTGTGTCTAAGTATCTCTTCTACTTTGTTTAACAATGGTCCCAACAATTTGGATACACCAAAGAGAAGTCATGAAATGTTCCCAGTAACTAAAAAGTGAAATCTCTACTTAAAGAAGAGAAATCTTACTGAAGTACTAAGACCTACAGTATAACAGGGTCTTACAAGAGGAAAAAAAAATGTACATAACTTTTATCACCAAATACTGCTATAATTGGCCTATTTTATTATTAGTTATTGTTGCTGGTGCTGATAGTGGACTTGTAAATTCCCCTTCACCCTAGGTGAGCATGTATAAAAAGCATAGTGCACGCAGGGTTTGGTGCCATCCACAGGTCCAGCCGCCCACTGAGGCCAAGCACGATTCCACTCTGAAACTCCTGGAGAAACTCATCTAGGATGACCTGTGACTGAGTGAGCCATCAGCACAAAGCGGCAAAGGAAATTCCGGGGGAGCCTGGGGTCAGACGTCTTCTGGGGCAATTTCTCAAGTCTGCAGCAGCAGCTGCTCAGCGCCTGCCACCGTCTGTGCCGCAGGGACCAGGCCTGGTGCCTCTGTCCCGCGGGCTGCGTCCGCCCAGTCCCGGCCTGCACGCTACCATGGTGCCCTGGGCAGGACGAGGGCCCGGCTCCTCCCGCTGCTCGCTCCCTCCCCAGGTTCTTCACGTGCAGCAGAAGCTCTACACCTTGGAGGCCATGAAACCTGGCTGCCAGTCGCACCCCTGTCTCAAGTTCCCAGGGACTGGGGTACGGGTCAGAGCCACACTGGGGAGCACCAGATCCTTCCTGCACCCAGGGGACACAGAGCTGAGCTCAGGGGGCCCTCGGTGCAGCCCTGCGCATTGACAAGCAAACTCCCATCGAAAGCAGGACACTCAGAGTGTGCTGGAGATGTGACGGGGACAGGGCCCCCGTCAGTCTAGCTACCGGTCAGCAGGCCGGGGTCACCTGCGCCCATCCACCCTCTCCGAGCACAGCGCGGCCTTGAGGTCAGCTGGACGGGCCCCCACCCACACGCGCTGGAGCTGGACGAGCTCAGCCTCATTACCTGGGGGACACACCATGGTCCCTGAGCGCCCCTGCACCCTCAACCTGGGTTGTCAAAAGCCACCATCACCATTCTCTGCCAGGCCTGGTCCCTCGCACACTGCCCGCAGGCCTGACAGGAATCCGGGGCTGGAACCTCCACCTGCCCAGGCCCCCGGCGCCCTCCTCTCCACCCCATTCTCCGCCTCCCGCTTCGTCACAAACCTCAGAGACAGCAGGTGCCACGGGCCCCTCCCTGCTTCTCAGATCCCCTTCCCAGCAAAATTCTCCGACACCGCCCTCTCCCCTCCCTGGTGAATTCCCTCCAGGACTTGGGCCTCCACTCCACGAGGCCTGACAAGTCACCAGGACCTTCCTGTGGCTGCCGCCAAGGTCGTCCCCAGGCCTCACTTCCTGGGGCCCCCTGGGCAGCCATCACCCTCCTGATGGGCGCCCCGCCAGTGGCCATCAGGACCCCACCTCTTCTGTCCTCACTGATGCCCCGACTCGTCTGCAGCCTCGTCATGACTCCCAGCTTCGGGTGTCACCACTCTGCTGTCACCGCCGCTCTACTCCAGCCCGGGCACACCCCTGCCAAACTCCAGGCCCAGGCCTCCGGCTAGCTTGCCACTACAGGTAGGTGAGTGGTGACCTGTAACCCCAGCTGTCCCCGCCTGACATGCCTGGCGGCCAGGGCCACGCACCTCACCTCCTGCTGCCACTGCTCAGGGCTGCCCACGGCCACTTGATTTTAAATTGCAAGTGCCTGGTCCGTGGACCATGCCCGCCTACCCAATCAGGACTAAAGCCAGCACTTCCTCGTCCCAGCCTTTCCCGCTCTGTGACCCGAGCTCCCGAGCTACCGGAGGGCGGGGCCTCGGGCTCTGGGCTCCTCACTGTCACCAGCCCCAGTAAACATTTTCAGGAGTGAGTGGTGAAATGTCACAAAGTAGACACATCTGTCAGGTGGAGGGGACCTTGAAGGGGCCCCCTTTACCTGCAGCTCTGCTCTCTGCAGTTTTAGTTACCAGCAATGAGTCAAGATCCAAAAATAACAGAAGACTCCATAACCATCTCGTAAGTTTTATCTGATTTTTATTACAGTACATTGTTAGGTTCGTTCTATTTTGTTAATTATTGCCCAAGTGGGAAGATAAGCTTTACCACAGGCACACGTGCACACAGAAAAGACGGTTTCTACAGGACTTGGGAGGGTCCAGCGTCAGGCATCCGCTGGGAGTTAGCATGTGTACCCCCAGATAAGGGCAGCTTGTCGTACACGGCTCCTCTCTATCGGGAACCCAAGACGCGAAGTCACCCGCTGGGCCCTGGAGGTGCTGGCCCTGTGGCTGGGGTCCTGAGGGCCCGGGAGGGAAGGGACACGCAGCACGGTCTGGGTGGGATGAAGGGGCTGTGGTTCACACAGGACAGCGCTGCTCTGCACCGAGGCGGGCAGCAGACCGCCACCCCGCCGTGACATGAGCCCTCCCAGCCCCGCACAGGATGCAGGGCACGGCAGGGCACCCTGGGCACTCCAGCCCAAAGCACGGCCGACACTAATGACAACGACCAAAAGACAACACGGCGCGTTCCAAACACAGGGTCAGAATGACACCCGGCCAGGCACAGGCCCAGCTGCGAACGCACTTCCTTCCCAGCCACGGAAGGCCTCCGATCACCTGACAGACCCGCCCCCACACAGAAGGCCCTCTGAGAAGGCAGGGCAGCGACAGGCAGGGACCCGCCAGGCTCCATCTGGGCCAGCCATGGCGAACCTTTTAGAGACCCAGTGCCCACCTACAACCCCGAGCCCCGCTGTTTATTGCAAAGTGCAAACAGGACAATTAAACCCAAAGGCCCGATGCTCAGCTGTGAGCAGCCCACTGGGCCAGCACGTGGACAGAGGGGCTCCCCCTGCCTGCCTGCGGTGCACGCGTGCCACAGGTTCACCGCCACTGGTCTAGGCGCCGCCCGCCTGGTGGCTGACACTCTGCCACGGGCCGACGCTGCCACTGGTCTCTAGGCCCTCTCCTCCTCTGACTGCGGAAGGGAAGGAAGCGTTCTCCATGGCTCGGGCCTGCAGAGCATATTACGAAGGGTCAATAATTATTGATCCACTGATTGCCTCATGGAAGCCAAATCTCCATTATCAACTTGTGTCGGCCCACAAGCCGGCCTCTGTGTAAACTCCCTGAGGAAACCGGGAGACCTAAGGTGGTCCCCACTCTAGGCGGGCGCAGGCGTGCATGTCTGGGGCTGCACCCCTCAGGGCCTTTGCAATGAGCTCCTTCCCCAGCCCCCTTTTTAGTTTTCAGGCAGGGTCTCACTAGGTCACACAGAGCTTGGGACTCAAATTTTTGATCCTCCTGCCTCAGCCTCCCACCGTGCTGACTGAGATGTGTCTGTTAAGGTTACCTGTAGTGTTACAAGAATAATTCCACTGCAACAGCACCGAAGATACAGGAGCATAGACACAGCAGGAACACAGTTCTCTCCTCTTCTTCCCTCCCCCCTCACACACATGCTTACACGCGCACACAGTTACACATCCTCATTCACACAGTTGCACATTTACACACTTGTATTTACACTCATTCGCACTCTCACTCTGATCACACACCTGCACAAGCACCTCCAAGCCTACCATCGCACCATCACACTCACGCACTGCCCAGCACACTCAGGCACTCACACACGCCCTCATACTTCACCGAGACACACACGCACGCACGCACACTCACCCTTCCCGCCTGCGGCGCTGACAGGCGTGTGACGCCTAGGCACAAGCACCCGTGGGCGCGCACGCAAACAGGACCACAGGGCAGCGTGCAGGGAAGGGGCGGGGCTTTCCCCACCCAGGCAGGCTCATCTCCTAACGCCAGCCCTGAACTGCTTCATGAAGGGACGGTGTGTGCCGGGGCGGACCTGGGGTTCTCAGACTAACTTTCAATCACCGAGTACTTCAAAGGAACATTCAAGTGGCCAGAACAGAACAAGAACCCCGAGACCTCTCACCCAGTCCCCACTGCCCTGCGCATGGACAACCCCCCAGCCCCACGCTGACCCAAGGCACGACCCAAACACCTCACGGTGAAAGCTTTGTATCTATCACTAAGGAGAAAGACGGTTTCGTCATGACCACCCCGCCGTCATCAAGGAGTCCCTCAAAACGGCACTTCACTCAGCCGAAGTCCCCCGGCCTCACAGCGGCCTCGTTCTGAAAGCAGTGATCGAACACGGGTCAGACCAGGAACTCCGCGTCAGGGTTTGTCCAAAGCCCCGGTCTTGAGGAACCACTCTGAAGCGACCCAGAGGCAGGGTGCGGCGGCTGCCCTCGCTGGCAGCATCTGTGAATTTATAGCAAACGACAGGACCGTGGGTCACACAGGCCCTGCGGGAGGTGGCTGTGACGCTGCTCTCTGGGCCACTGGGCAGCAGAAGTGGCCTGCTGTGGACAGCACAGAGGCACTCTGGGAGCATCACGTGAGCTCCACATAAGGCACAGCAGCCACTCTGCTCACCCCAAAGATCGCCTTCCCTGGCACCCCCGAAACACCCTTCAGGCTCCAGAGAAGACCCCTGGTCACCTGTCACCTACAGCGGTCAGCAGACACCCCCTCCCAGCAACTCTCCACCCGCTCCTGGGTCCCTCTGCACAGCACTGTCACACAGAGCGGCCAGCACACCTCTCCCAGCCAGTGCAGGTGAGCTTGCCCGACCAGCCCAGCTCTCAGGCCACACCCGAGTCAGCCGGGGACAGCCGCGGCCTTCAGCGGAGAAGGCACAGGCCTGCTGCACCTGCCGGGGCTGGGCTCTGCCTGCCTCCTGCTCACCTCCGCCCTGCCTCCTGCAACTGTCAACCGCTCAAGGAACGACGGCCCCAGCTGGGAACTGCAGACAGCAGGCTGTCTCCCCATGAGCCCCGAATGGGCAGCACTCACCCACCGACACCCCAGCAAGAGCCTCGGAGCCCAGGGAGGGCACAGGAAGGCTGAGAAGGGGACTTGGAGGCACCCCCTGACCTACTGTCAACCTCCCAAGAGGCCCTTAAACCGAGCAAATTCTCCACATGAAGCGGAGTTTGCTGTGGCTTACAATCAGGACACGAACTCTGTTCCAGGGCAAGGCAGGGCTACGCCACAGACCGAGGGGACGCCCCCAGGGAGGACCTGGTTCCAGCTCCTGACACCACACAAGCTCGGGGAGTCAGGACCCCTCAGCCCGCCCTGGGCAGGCTCCTCCAGAACACAGCACAGGGACGGAGAGAGCCATTGATCTTCGCAGTGCATTATCGATTGTACTCTCGTGCTGGCACCAGCAGCCTTCTCTCTCTCTTCCCCAAACCAGCCATTAGCATGCCTCCCAAGCACGAGCCACACACCCAGGCCTGGCGCGGGGCAGGAGGCTCTGGTAACATCTGTCCTGGACAACCCACTCGGAGAGACAGCCTGCAAGCGGATGATGTCATCAAGGTCATCTCCACGGCCCAGCCCCACGGGACAGCGGCAGCAGTGGGGACAGTGCCAAGCACCCACCCCTCAGCCCAGGCCCCAGCTCCCCAGGCGGGCTCCTCACTTTCAGCCGATTCTGCGCGCGATGACAGGAGAGAGGGCTGGTGAGCAGCCCAGACAGAGGAGCCGGAGGCTACACTGCAGCCTGCAGAAAGCTCGGCCCGGGCAGAGCCCCCCACTGCCTACCAGCTGGAACTCCAGGGCTCACGGCAAGATGCAGGAGAGGGACCCCAGGCAGGTGCTCCTGGTACCCGTTTTCATTTCTCTACTCATCTGACTCAGTGTGTGGGCCACACACACGTCCATCGGCCGGAGGGTCTGGCCTGCCAGGGGCCGCCCTGCACACAGGACATCCTACCACCCTCCCATCCCCTCCCTGTGGCCACTGACCAGCCAGCTTTCGTCTTTTCAGCTGACGATCACCAAGACACGATGTGCACAGACACCAACGGTCCAAGTGACAATCGGGGCATTATTTTCTCTACCGGGCTCTTCCCAGGCACTGGCCCTCGCTGCCAGTTTCTGGGACACAGTAAACATTCCCAAATAACCTTGCCTGGGCAGCCAGAGGCCAGGGCCCAGGCCTGGGGCACAAATGAGGTGACAGGCCACTGCTGTTATTTCACCCCTACGGAAAGCAAACTTACATGTGGTGGCACCCTGTGCACTTGGAAAAACGCCCATCGGCAGGGTCAGATGGCTGGTCACAGGCCCCGGGTCCAGCAAGGGCCTCACTACCCACGGCCTGGGACGGGCCTGACACAGTGAGATTTAAAAACCACAGACTTCACAGGCACTGCTCCAGACAGCCGGGACCGGCCTCTGCAACAGGCCTCATTCTAGGCGACCCGATTACAGACTCCCGTGCCCCCGCACACACCCTCCAAAACACGAAACGAAGCAAGTGCGAGCACAGCTCCAGCCAGACGCTCCCCGCGTCTTCAGCAGCAACCCCCGAGACCCGGCCCCTCGCCGCTCGCCAGGCGGAGGCAACAGGTGCAGCCCAGCTAAGGCTCCCCCGGTTCCGGGCTGTTCGAGACCGCGGCAGCCTGAAGCCTCCAGGAAGCCGAGGCCTGCAGCGCCCCTGGCCTGCAAGGCGGTGACCAACGTGCCGCCGACCTCCCCACCTGTCTGAGTGCGCGGCGCGGTCCGGCTGCGGAGGCCGCGGCCTCCGGGGTGGGGGGAATCAGCAGCAGGCGGCCGGAGCCGGAGCCGGAGTCCTTCGCGGGCCGGACCGAGCCGACCTGCGGAGCCGGGCCGAGCGCCGCCCCCTCCCGGCCGGCCCGCCCGCCTGCCCCGCCTCCGGGAGCCACCTGCGTGCGGGCGGGGAGCCCGGGACCGGGGCCGGGCCGGGCCGGGCCGGGCCGGGGAGGACGCTCCGGGGCGCCCGGGGGCGCGGAGGAGCCCGGGAGGAGCCCGGGAGGCCACGGGCCGGGGCGAGGGCAGAGGCCGGCGAGGGCGCGGGCCGGGAGGGGGCGCCGAGGTCCGGGCCGCCGCCACCTGCCCGCCATCCGCTCACCTGCGCGCGTCCTCCGCGGACCCGGGCCGGGAATGGCGGCGACGGCGGCGGCGGCTCGGACGCGGGCGGCGGCGGGGACGCGGGCGAGGGCCCGGCGCGCGGGGATGCTGC
>RJWM01012854.1:0-55131 GCA_004363535.1 Dasyprocta punctata | reverse complement strand
TCCTATCACTTCTCAAAGGTAATCTGTACTTTTTAGCATAGCATTCACTATCTTTCAAATCCTGGGTTCAACATCATATGTCAAACTCTCCTCCTGCATATCCTCTCCTTCCCATTCATTTTAACTCATTGAACTCCCTGCCCTTTCATTCCATTATAGGACCTGGACTTTACTGTCACTTCATTTTAGGTCTGTCTAATCTGGCCCCTTTCCTACTACATTTATCCTTCAAAATGCTCGTCCTTCAAGATGCATCCTTGAAACCCAGTGCTCAAGAATCTAGGGAATCTAAAACTCTGAATTTGAACCATTTGTTCCATCACTCTGGCAAAAGGTGTTCTTGGGAAAATTATATTAACTTTTGTGCCTTAATTTCCTCAGATGCAAGATGCATTTTATAGGTCACAGAGGAGTTACGGAAATTAAATTAAGTAACACACCAACAGCAGTTAAAATACTGACAAATCTCTATTGAGAACCTCAGTGCTAATGACGATCAGTATGCCCCAGGATAAAAAGTGGACATCATCACTAACTGATGGTGACACAAAAATCAGACATCACAATTCTATTTTATTTATTTATTTATTTTGTGTGGTATTGGGGTTTGAACTCACAACCTTGCACCTGCCAGGCAGGAACTTAAGCCAATGAGCTAAACTTCCTACCCTAGTTTTTTTGAGGCAGGGTCACACTATGTAGCTCAGGCTGGCCTTGCTCACATTACAGCCCAAGCCAGCCTCGAACTCACAATACTCCACCTACTTCAGCCTCCTGAGCGCTAGGATTAAAGGCCTGCACCACCATGCCTGGCTACTTTTTTAGACTGATCTTTTGGAAAATTATTTTTAAGAGGTCTGCTTTGAAGGTGGAGTATAATCTAGTTGGATGTAGAGGACTTTGTTTTAGCCATAAGCTGTCGGTAGGGAGTACAGATCTTTTGAAATGCTAGGTAAAGTGCCTACTGTAGCTCCAAAAATATCAAGATGTAAAAATTGTCTACCATAACAAAATGTTCAGTCTCCCTTCTCAGTTATCTGCCTCTACCTACCCCAAGCAATCTTGGATCTGATCTCTGTCCCTATAAATTTGTTTTACAGTTCTACGGCTTCATGGATCCTGTTTCTCACTCAGAAAAATGTTTTTGAGTTTGATTTATATTAAATGTATCATTAGTCTTCTTTTTTTCTCTTTTTGGTTTTGAGTAGCATCCCATTGTTTAAATACCTAATACTTTAAATTTACATTTTGGATAATTTATAATTTGGGGCTATTGTGAATATAATTGCCATAAACATTTCTGTATCAAGTAATTTTTAGACATGTGTTTTCATGTTTCTTTGGCTATGTGATAAATGAATGATTACTTTTAGAAATACCTGACAAAGTTTGCTTTCCAACATGATTATATCATTTTATACATACACCAACAGTCAAGTAAATACTACACAATGAGTTATCTCTGTATGCAGAAGTTTAAAATTCCCCATTTTATTGTTTACTACATCAGTGATGTTCAGTGAGATTTTATTGTTTTAAATGTGTATTTTCTGATGATTAATGACATTATGCATTTTTATGTTATTGTAGTTGTGTGTATATATACATGTCTGCATTTGTGATTTTTATGCATAAAGTTCATTTTAAATTTTTATTGCATCACTATTTTAGCTCTATTTCAAAGGTTTCAATGTGTCACATTATCATTAACACTCAGTTCAAAGTATTTTCCAATTTCACTTGTGATTTCCATTTTGACTAATGGGTTTGGTGTGCTAGTGTTCAAATAAATATGTGAGATACTTTCCAATAGCTTTTGTTATTTATTATTCATACATTTACATAGTTGACAGAGAGAGCACATGATAGAATTTCATTCTTTCTCAAATTCATTGAAATTTCTTGTGTGGCCCCATACATTATATCATGATGCATATTTCATGTATTCTCAAAATAAATGTGCATTATACAGTTGTCAGGTACACTACTCTGTAAATGCAATGTTAATACATTTGTTTTTAGTAAAGCTATTTGTCATATTGACTTTCTGTTTCCTGTTATAACAGCATGGATAAAAAAACAATATGTCTATTTCTTTTAAGTTTTGCCAGTTCTTTTCTATGTATTTTTGAGGTTTCACTAGAAAATCCATGCACATTTAGGAATTTTTATTTTATTGAATAGTTGTTTGTTTTTCATTTAGAAACATGTTTTTTAAATCCTGTTTATTGATGTCCTAAAACCTTCTTTGATGATAATATGAGCACTACAGCTATTTTAGAATTAACATTGAGTGGTATATAATATATTGTAATATCTCTTTTGCTTTTAACCTAGCTCTTTTTATATGGAAAGATTATGTCTTATAAAATGCATGCACTTGTGATTTACTTTGTTATGCAGTCTAAAAATATCTAACTTTTAATTATAGAGTCTAACTCAATTAAATTTAATATAATTATTGGTATAATTGGTTTAAGTCCATCATCTTGGCTAGCATTATTCTAAATGAATTTTATATTATTTACCTACCCTGTTTTGGAGTAATTAGTTCCATTTAGGACTTCATTATCTATTTTCTTTTTTCATATTACTTACAACTCTGTATTAATCATTAAACGGTGGTTGTTGTTCTATTATGCTTCTTTTACTTCTCAAAATCTCCCTTGAAATACTTATACCATCTCACACATAATGTAGCAAACACAGACTTTAGTATCACCTTTTTAAAAATTGTGAACCATCAATATATTAAAATATTGAATATATTGTAAATAAGTTAGAAAAAATAAATGACTACTATTGTCTCAAATTTATCATTTACTATTAACTTCTTTTTTGTTTAGAACTGAGTGCCTCTGGTGTATTCTCCTTCCAGCTGAACAGATATCCTTCAGTAGTTTTGTTACATAATTAAACCAATGATTAATTTTTTAAATATGTATTTTATAATTTACCTAGGCTGTTTTATTTTGTTTATGGTTTTTATTCTTAAAATGTCTCCTCCTCCAGGTATAAAATTGTAGAAATAAAGAGAATTTTCTGCTTTTTCATTTGAGGACTTTTCTGGCTTGCAGTACTTCTGATAATGGAGAAGCAGTCATTTATTTTAATGATGAACAATTCTCACAGCTTAAAATTCACACTTATATTTTTTGAAAAGTTGTATAGCCATAAGCTCAAATACATTTAGAATTTTTTTGATATTCTACAAGCAAACTCTAAGCACTCAATTCCCCTTATTGTCAGCTACTCACAACCACTGTTCTCATTTCTGTACCTTTGGATTCACCAGTTCTGAAACAGTTTATAAGCGGGTTAATTCAGTACATTGCCTTTTATGTATACTTTCTTTTGCTCCACATAATGTTTTCATTATTAACCAAAATTGAGTTATGAATCAGTATTTCATTCTGTTTCATGTCTGAATAGTATTCATTACATAGCTACGCTATATATTTTACTGATTAACCAACTTATGGACATTTATGCTAAATCAATACTTTGGATATTATCAGTAACACTGCTGTGAACATTCACATACTGGTTTTTGTATTGACTTATGTTTAAATTTATTGTCAGTATAGTATATACCTGGGGAGAAATCCTGAGTTGCGTACTGGTGTAGTTTTCAAAGTAACCATGATTTGACAATCTGACTAAAAACATGTTGAATGCTCCGTTTGCTCAAAATCTTCAAAATCCTCATCAATATTTTTATTGTATATCTTTTAAATTTTAGCCATATTAGTTGGTGTGAGGCAGTATTTTCTTATTATTTTAATCTATCTTGTGGCTAATCATTTTGTCATGTCTTTTGTGGCCATTTGTATATCTTGTTGATGTACCCGTGTACATTCAATATTCTACCATTTTTCTATTGCTGGGACACAAGCGTTCTGTTTCAAGTATTCTGTATGCTTGCCTCTTGTTTCATATGTAATTGCCAAAAATTTATGCCCTCAGTGGGTTGTCTTCTCACTTCTACAGTACTGTCCCTTGAAATATCATACTGCATAATATATACATTTATTTATATATCAAATATAAAAATAGTGATTTAAAAGTCAAAGACTTAGATTTGAGGAAATGCAATTTATGTGTTTTTATTTGTTCATGCTTTTGGTGACATGAGCAAGAAACTCTCATCTAATGCAGTGTCACAGGAATTTAAGGCTATGCTTATTCTTCCTTTTAAGAAATTTGTACTTCAAGGTTTTCACTTTGGTGTTTCACAAATTCTGAGTAAGTTTTTGCATTTCATAAGGTAGAAGACCAACATAATCTCACTGTTTGTGAATTTACATGAATTCCAACACTCCGTGTCCAGACTATTGAATTTTCTTGGCACCCTTGTGAAACACTGATGGCTAAAAACTTAAGGGTGCTTTCTAGAATCTAAATGTTGTATCTATACGTCTGTCTTTGTATCTATATGCTTATCCTTATGCTGACATGCTAAGGTCCTGATTACTGTAGATTTGTCCTAACTTTGTGTCCTAAAGTGCCATTTTGCACCTGGTGCTTTTAGATATTGTGTTCATTATTCTTAGTTCTTTACCTTGATACAAATGTTCATGGTTTTGTTAATGTTAAGATGACCTTGCTGGTTTCAGTAGGCCCACCTGGAATTTTGAAAAAGATCACATTGAATCCCTACATCATTGAGGAAATGTTACCATCTTAACAACAGTCTTTTAAATCACATGTGGCTTGTCTTTCCATTTACTTAGGTCTTCTTTAGTTTCTTTCAACACTGTTTTGCAAACTACATTATATAAGTATTGAAGAGTGGGAACTTTGTGTCTGTCTTGAAAACCTTCCATTTCATTTAGTTTATCTAATTTTTTGATATCTAATTGTTAACAATTGTCATAATCTTTTAAATTTCTGTAGGTTATTAGCAATATATTTCTGATTAGAGGTTTGAGGCATCTTCATTTTTAATTCCTCAGCCCTACTAAGATATCAACTTTGCTTTTGCATTTATTTGTTTGTTTGTATCACAGATCTGACTTTTCGATTCATTATTGTTGATTTCATAATTTTTTGTGTGTTTGCATATTCTTTACATATCATTTACTTTGTACTCATTATTATTGCTTTCATCTTCCTTGTTTTGGGCTCAGTGTCCTTTTCTTATTCTAATTTATTTTGATGCATGGTAAACTTACTGATTTTGAGTGATGGGCTAGGGATTTAGCTCAGTGGTGCTGTGCCTGCCTGGCAAGCATGAGGTCCTAAGTTTAATTCTGGGTACCCCCTGCAAAAAAAACAAATCAGAGTGCTTCATTATTTTTAGTATATGCATTTACACTCATACATTTTTCTCTAACTACTGCTCCTGCTCAGTCCCATATGTTTTATCATGCTGTTTCATCATCTTCATTAATATTGAGGATTTGGGGAAAAAAGAGAAATCAAGACACATCATATACATGTACCTGTGATGAGTATGATCAGCATTTACATCTAAATTGTACCCATACATTTAATAAAATATTATACATTTTCTGATTTTGCTGATGATTTTTTTGACCCATTGGTTACTTAAGGGTATAGTCTTTGATTCATGTATTTATGAATTTTAAAAATTTGCTCTTATTATTCTTCACTTAATTTCTTTCTCCTTTATTCTTAACATATGTTGGCAGTGCATAATAATTGCATTCCTTGTGTAGAGTTGGTATGTGTATGTAGCACATCTTAATTCATCTTTTCACGCCCTTCTCTTCCCCTCATCCTACGCCCTCCATGTCTCAATCCCATTCCTTTTTGCAACCCAACTCTCTTTTTCTTATTATACATCATTTACTTTGCCCTTTATTTATATTTTCAGTTTCTCATGTAAGAGAAACCATTCAGTATTTAAGCTTGTGTGTCTGTCTTATTTCATTTGCACTGTGGTCTCAAGATGCATTACTTCTCTTACAAATGATGAAGTTTTATCTTGTTTATGGCACACTAGTACTTCAATGTGTATCAACACTGCACTTTCTTTATCCCTTCACCTGTTGATAGATATACAGGCTGCTTCCAGTTGTGCTTAGTGAACATACTCTGTACCATTGTAGTCTCTTGAAATTTGATGAAACTTACTCTGTGACCTAATCTTGCTGTTGTTAAGTGGAGTGCCTTATAGGTGTCTGTTAGCTCTATGTAGTATATAATGTGGTCCCAATCTTTGTTTTCCTTATTGATCTACTTGATCTATAAATTATTGAAAGTGGAGTGATGAGGACTAGAGAGGTTATTAATCCTACTAGTCTTTACCAGTGTGTGTGTGCCTTTGTATTGGGGGACCTTCAATACATAGGCAAGATGTTTATAACTCTACATTAGCCTTAACTTCTTGATTTTGCAGAAGCTTGATATCAGGCAGACATGAGGACCATCTTTTTCTAGATTTGTGTACAAATCTGGTCTTTTACATTCCTAAGGGTTTTTCAGAGTGACTCATAGTTGCCTCCTGTGAACAACTAGGTTATCAATATTTTATAGTATCATTATTTCTTTTTGTTTGTTTCTGGTGGGTTTATTTTTGCTCCATTTCATCCCTCCAATTCATACAGATGCGGTATAAAACAAGTATATATACATACACTCATGCATATTGATTATGCACCCACATACATATAAACATTTCTGCATAAAAGTGAGCACTTAGTCTAATCAAATAAACACAAGTACCATGGTTACCAGAGGCCAAAGTTTGTGCTGGGGAGGATGAGGTGTTAGGTCAATTTTAATCAAAGATATAAAATTTCAGTTTAAGAAGAGGAATAAACTCAAAAGATATAAATCATGATGGTTATAGTTAATAAAATTGATTGCATGCACAAAAAGTGCTGAGAGTAGATTTCAAGTGTTCTTGCCTCCCCCCAAAAAGAGTATATGTAATGTTGTATATACAAACTAGTTTGATTTAGCTATTTCATTGTGTATGTATTTTTTTTCAAAACACTATGTTGTAAACAATAGAGATACACAATTTTCGTTTGTCAATTTTTAAAAAATGACCACTGAGTAGAAATCAGTGGGAAGTGATCAGGCAGAGCAAATAACACAAACTTTTGAAGGAGACTTAACACTGTCCTGGTGACTCCACGGGCCCCTCAGTTCCTGGTTTTTGTTGTGATTCTCAAGTTGTTAGTTTTCAAGATTACTGAAGAAGAGGACAGATGGAAAGAGAAATAGGACAAGTCAAAATGGAAAAAATTTTACAATTACCAGTGTTCAGCCACATCTCTTTAATAAATGCTCCTCAATATTTTACCGTCATTTGATTAATACTCAGGGATCTGAGAAAAGTAAATTTTGACAATTTTTGCAACTGAGCTTCCTAAATTATGCAAGAGAGATCTGTCGTAAGTCCTTACTTATGCCATTTTATCTGGTATTACTGAGGTGTAATTAATGTTTATATCTCCTTCCTGGTGCTTTGAAGTTTTTACTCTTTTCTATCATTTTAGCAATCTGATTTTTATATGGCCTTTTTAGGTGATTTACTTGATTAGTATTTCTTTAGCCAGCCTGGGTTCAGAGGTGCTGAACTCCACTCAGCCAGGCATAAGGCCCCAGCGCCACACTCCAGGAGTTCATCCTCACTAGCTGCACAGAGGATCCAAGTTCTGCCTAGCCCAGTGTCCCAGCACACTCCATCAGGGGAATGCCTGGCCAGTCTCACAGCTCACAGAGGTACTGAGCCCAGCTCAGCCCAGAGCCTCAGAGCTGTTCATCAAGGAGCAGCCAGCATAGCTGCAGGGCCTTGGAGAATTTGAGCCCTGCCCATCAGAGCACAAGGTCCCAGCAACATAGTTCAGGGGCAAGACCCAGCTAGACACTCGAAAGGTCCCAAAGGTTCCAAACTCCACCTAGCCAGGAACAAGGCCCTGGTACCATATGCCGGGGACATGCTCTGGCTAACCCCGCACTCCAGAGGCTCTGAACTCTTCCCAGTCAGATGCAAGTTCCTAGCAGTGCTATGCTCTAGGGGCATGCTTCACTTAGCTGCTTGAGTCATAGAAGTTCTACACTCCACCCAGTCAGTCGCTAGGCCCTACTGACACACTGGTGGTGCATACCTGCTAGACACCTGGGTTGCAGAGGTTCTGAACTCCACTCAGCCGGGTTCTAGGCCCTGGTGACACCCTCTGGGGGTATGCCTCTGCCAGCTGCATGGAGGATTCA
The DNA here is from genome assembly GCA_004363535.1 of Dasyprocta punctata. Classification (NCBI taxonomy): domain Eukaryota; kingdom Metazoa; phylum Chordata; class Mammalia; order Rodentia; family Dasyproctidae; genus Dasyprocta; species Dasyprocta punctata. Next base: position 46,941 of record RJWM01012854.1, on the reverse strand, counting down.
AGTTCTGCCCAGCCCAGCATCCCAGAGAATCTCAGCACAGTACATCAGGGAAGCACATGACTTGCCTCACAGGCCACAGAGCACAAGGCTCTGGCACTATAGTTTGGGGGTGCACCCCAGCTAATCTCTGGGATATTGGAGGATTGAAGCTCTGCCCAGCACAGCATTCCAGTGCAATTCATCAGGAAAGTGCCTGACCAGCTACGTGGGTCCTAGAGGAAAACGACAAAACAAAAGCAAGGTGCAGTCTCAGTCCTCCAGTCCACTGAGAAGAAACCCAAGAGACACTGAAATGGAAGTCACTGGAAATCGCACAACTTAACCTTCTGAAATGATAACAACTGAAGTAAAGAAACAACTCCGTAAAGCTATAAAGGAAATGAGATCAGCAATAATCTCTCAGGTAAAAAATGAAATGACAAACATTATGAAAGAAATGCCGTGTGAAGCTAAAGAAGATCTAGATAAAAAAAAATAGAGGAACATAAGAACATAATGGAAACTTTGAACAATGTAAGACAGAATTAGAATGCATGAAACAGATTCAAAGGGATATTCAGGAAATTAAAAATTCCCCTGAAAGCTGCAAAACCACTTGAATGAAGCCAAAGATAGACTCTCAGACCTTGAAGACAGGATGGAAGCTTAGGATCACAAAAGAAAAGATTTTTTAAAAATAACAAGGAACCAGGAAACTACAATTCAACAGTATCAAGATGACACAAAGAGAAACAATATAAGATTGATAGTTGTCAATGAAAAAGCAGGGGTCAACACAAATGACTTGCAAAGATTATTTGCAGAAATAATAGCAGAAAATGTGGAAGAGAATCTGATACACAGGTAAGTAAGGCATGCAGAACCCTGCTTAACCATAACCACAATATTTCTTTAGCCTTTTGTCTATGTAGGTTGATATTGCATAAAATTTTAAAATTATTGGAAATTACATCTGTTCATATATTTAGGCTAGTGCTATTATTTCTATGTTCCTTATATTCCAATGATCCATATACAGGAAATCTGAAACTGTTACCATATTTGAGACAGAGTTTCACTATGTAGTTCAGGTTGATTTTGAATTCACAGGAATCATGCTGCCTCAGCCTCCTGAATACGGAGATTCTGGGTACCCACAAGCATGCTCAGCTTTAATCACTTTTTAAATACTTGTTTCTTCAATTTTATTAGCTTCTATAGTAAGAATAATTGTTTCTTTTTTAATTATGTCTAAATTTTCTGACCTTACTTTGATTTCTTTTTAATTTTAAGATATATTATATTTTGTCTAAAGGAATTTTGGTAGGTTAGTTTTATTTGTAGTTGTTAAGTTTTCCCTCTGGTAAAGGATAAAGGTTTTATTTCTTTTATGTCGGGAAATGTTTGAGTGTTACATATTTCAAATATTGTGGACATTTGCACTTAGATTTATGTCTATCTTGATACATGATTGGGTCATAATATGCAGAGATCTAACAAGCAGTTAGATTACTTACAAAAATACTTGAACCTCTCAATTAAATAATTTTTACCTAGCGTATGTTTAAAGAGGCTTTCATTTCTTGGCTCTTCTAATATTGCAAATATATCTTTTCAATGTTCTAGATGCTCAACAATGACCCTTCACTCTGGGCTAATTAGAACTTAAAACACTTCCAAGCCTGGTGAGTTGTTTAGTTTTTTAATTTCTTGATAATTTATTTCCTATTTCACGGAGTTTCCTATGTCTCTTAGTGTCTACCCAAATATCAGTGGAGCACAAAGTTAGACTTCTGGTGCTTCTTCCCTAGGAAGAAACATTTTTAAAACTCAACACCTCAGATTCAATTTGTTCCAATTACTCAGAATTCTGATGTCTACCTCAGAATCAACATGGGAAATCAGCCATGTTCCAGTGTGTTACCACCTCAAACTGATCTGGAAATATCCATAGCCAGGACAGTTGTAAAATTATCATTATTAGTTGTCTCTTTATCAGGAATGGTAGTTTGTATTTTCTATTAGTCGGTACATGAAAACTGAACTGCAAATTGTTTCCTTTATTTTGTTCTGGTTTCCTGTTATTAAAAATTGAAGTAAGTACATTTGTAGATAGAAAAATACAGCATTGGAAACCGAAATTTCAAACGTTTCAATTGATTGAACACCTAGATATTTTTGTTTTTTCCCCCAAAGCATTTCATGCAATTAGCAATGTAAAATTTCACTAAAAGAGTAATTAACAGAAATAAAAACAAAAGCATCAGTCTCTTGCTTGACCTCGTTGCCTTCCCACAGTAACTCTTCCAGGAACAATTGCTTGTCTTTCTTTCATCTGTTTCTTGAAACAGATGAGGCATTAATTAATTTCTTCGATTTTCTTTCCAATGTTGATACTGACTTGTTACCCTTTTAGAAAAATTGTTTCCTGTCACCCCTTTGTACATTAATTATACTATATAAAGGACAAAACAAAGGACTTATTAATCACAGCATGCAGCCAGCTACATTGTGATGACAAACGAAAGGTGCAATAGCTTAATGGTTTAAGCCCCAGATTCTAGATTTAGGAAGACATTACTATTGGTGACACATGCCAAATTTAGCCCTTTGCAAGTTGCATAGATCTCTATATTTCATTTGCATCATGGTTATAGTGAAAGTACCTACTTCCTAAAGATGCTTCAAGAGTACCAAATTAGATAATGACAGTGAAGTGATTATCTTAATATACACTATGTCATTTTCATGGGAAACACTTAATGATATTAGTGTGAAAGAAAAGAAAGATAAGGTGAAATAAAGAAGAACAAAAATAGGAAGAAAATAAAGAAGCAGAAGTGGAGAAGTCATGAAATGTCAGTGGTTATCAAGAATCATAGGAGGCTTTGCATGGGCCTTTGGAAACTTAATTTTTCATAAGGGCGTTTACCTCTGCTTTTGCAAAGTGATGACACTAAATTCACTGCTGTTGATTAGGGAGCTGTATCACTTCTTCACCAAGGAAAAAATGGATCTGTAACTTGTTAATTATATTAGTTAAATATCTTGAAAGTCTCTGGGGACCATATCTAGTGCACCATTCTGACAACCTCATGAAGGTGCAGTTAATGATAGTTCATTACAGAATTAATCACACGTAACCATATATATTTATATGGCCTCTTGGGATGTCCATCAAAATTAAAATCCAGGAAAATGACAGTACAAAGAACAAAGAAGAAAAATGTTTCCAGTGGATCTTCTAAAAATAATTAATCTCCAGGGAGCAAAATAGCTAAACAGCAAACAAATGTACTAGAAGTTTTTTTCCTCCATTTTTTATCTCTCTCTGTCTCTCTCTGTCTCTGTCTCTCTGTCTCTCTACCTCCCTCTCTGTCTTTCTCTCTCATGACCCTGCTTCAGGGTACTATTAAGAACTCAAAACATAATGTATAGTCAGCTGCTCTCAACCCAGATTCTCTAAAACTGATAGGTGCTCTCTCACCTCAGAGGAGACAGAGATTCCTTCTACGTCCCTTAGTTCTTGTGTGGATTTTTTGCCTGATCTAGGAATAAATTAATAGAAGAGCTGATAATAAAAAGGAAAGCATAACATTTTATTGATTTGCATGTATTTGGGGTAGCTTCACACTAGCGTGAAGCCCAAAGAGATAATGCTTACATACATTTTGAAGAAGAAAAACAATGCCTTTGTGAAGGAATGACAAATCAAAAGTTTCTCTGAACAAGGGCAATCATCTCTAAGGATGCTGCTGGGAAATATATGGGGCGTACAAGCTAATGAACACAGTGGTTGCTTCAGAGTTTGCGTCTTCAGGTTCTCTCAGGCCCCACTGCCAGTCTCTAGTCTCTGGTCTCTGGTCTTGGCATGTGAAGGACATCCTTCTGCAAAGAGTTTTCATAGCTGGTTGCATGTGGGGAAAATCAGGTCAAATTGCCCCTTCTAAAGTTAGCATTCCTTGAATTATTTGATCTTGAAATAATCAATACGCAAATAAATTTTCTGTATTTTGCCACAATTTAGCTCACAGGTTAAATCATGGCCAGGGACAGTTGTGCCATTGTACTGTGTCTTCCACAAAGGCTTCTCGCTAATTAATGTTTCAAACCTCTCTCAACAAAAATTCTGGTACAGAACTTCACCCTCCCAAAAGATATTTTAGTCCTTGAAAACATACCTGATGACGCAATGAAAGTTTCATGAAGGTAAACAACTATATTATGAGTGTTGGTTTAGCAAATTCTAACAAATCAGAAACGTGTTTTGACTCAGAACATAAAATAGATTCTCAACACATACGTGTGAAATGCATCATGATTTCTTATAAATAAATTTAATAAGCATTTAATAATTCAATAACAATCAACTTCCTGACCTGTTCAACTCCTGTTGAAACACCAAACTTAATTAGGTGTTCTAGAAATTGCACTTTCTTTCATAATAGCTATAATAAAATTTACTTAAGAAATAATCTGCTGTAAATAAAACACTAATGCCCCATGGAGATATAGTTTGAGTTTGTTTCTGTATATTTCCTACCAAATAAAATTGGACTTCTGCATACCTCTGTCCTATTTCAGAGAACTATTTATTAAAATTTGATGTGCATTTGAGGCCAATTTTATACCAAACTTTTATGTACTTTAGTTTTCATATTACATACATAGATGACATATATTACATATATATAGAGAGATGATACATAGATGTATATATAGATGATTAGATAGGTACGGAATTATTTGTGTGCATTATATGCAAGTAGATTTATGTATATGTGCAAAATTCTTCTCTGGGTAAAAAGCAAAATGCAGCATAACTGAAACACCAGGAAGAAGGACATTTTTATTGGAAAAGTTGTGTTTTTGACCACAAATGTGTGACTTCAGTGTAATATTCAGATGATGAAAGCTACATCCACACTGGACAATCCATACAGACATTTTCTCTTCTCTAATCCCAGAAATTCAATTGACTATAAGAAAGGCATGCATTTTCTTTCTATAAATCTCTGCTGTCAGCATATTCCTCATTGGTGTTACCTCCACCAAAGCCACTTAGAAAGAATTACCATACATGCCTCAGGACACACAACCTAATTGTTGATTAAGGGAGCACAGGAAGCACTGGATTATTGTATGTCAGGAATTTTACATTTACTCTAACGATAAACATGCCAGTTAGTTCATTTTATAAATTAAGCGAGAAAGGCTCAAAAATGTTGCCTAAGGAGACAGTATTCCACAAAACAGAGACTAGCTGAATATGTTTTCAAAGTTCTGCATTGCATCAGGACAAAAAGACTGGGGAAAAGATAGATTGCTGTTCTATAAGACAAAGCAATAATAACATGGAGAATGCTAAGCAGGCAGTAATGACTTTCAGACCCATAGCAATAAGGAAAGTGAGTCTTTACTAAACTCTTCTGAAATAAAACACAACACATTGAAACAAAACACAGTAGCGAGGAGACCACATGCCATTTATGTTTACTAACTGATGGTACCAAAAGGAAAAGCAAAGTAAGCTTCTCATAAATAAGGCAATTTAAGACCTTGTGGCAGGCATCCGGAGAAGCTAGGCTCCTAACTTCCCAAAGAAACGGAAAACTAAGATCACAACTTCCCTGAGGACAGCCTTTTAAAGAGAGTTCCCAGGTCATTGAGAAAGACATTCCTGGATAGTAAAACTGACAAGACAATTATTTTAACAGACGTATAGATCAATGAATCACATACAAAAATTTTACAATGACCTGATTTTGAAAGTAAATGTTTTAAGTAAAGCAGAGTTAGGAGCCGGCAACAGAAAGACTGCTGAAGCAAACTTTGAATACGCGTGTGTGTCAGTCACCTTCCTCTTCAACTTTGCCTATTTTGTTTTCTTATCTCTTTTATCATTTCATCACCAGTAAAGGAAAACAAACATCGTCGGTGAAATATGACTCATGGAAACAGAAGCACTATTAATGGTTAATTTTGTACAAACCCGAGTTTTTTGTCTCATGAAGTTGAAGAATGAAATCACGGATGAAAAGAGGGTGTGAGGAAGGGAAGGAAAGCAAATCCTCAACTTGGTGCGGTGTATGCATAAAAACCTATAACTCTCTGTATATTTAATGGTGGAAAAGTGAATGTGTTCACTCTAAGGAAGGAATTTCCCTTCTCACTGCTTCTGAGCCACATTGTAATAGTCTAAACTGTTCAGCAAGGCACGCAGAAGAAATGAAAACAAACAAAATAACAAAAAACTCAGATCAGAAAGGAGAAAGATGAGGAAGGTATGAGAGTATGAAACACTAAAAAGAAAAAAAAAAAACTTGGTGGTACTCACTATGAGGGGATTCCCTAAGTGGAGTTGCCCCTGTCCTGTTTTATTCTTATGTAGATAAGCGGAACACAGAAGCCTTTATTGAGTTTTTAAAAATCAGTTACTTAGCCGGATCAGTTCAGTGGAAACAAGTTATCCCAAAAGTCTAAGTCTTACCATCCTGGAGGTTAGGGAGGAGCTGTCCACTTAGCATGTTTTGCTAAAAAACCTTCCTAGGAGGAAAAGTATGATACATTCACTTCGTTTAAACCTTTTTCCTTACTCCTATGTTGTCCTTTATCTTTTTAAACTTAACTAGCTGCATGACTTGAATCAGCTCGTACCTCTGCGAGTGTGCTGTTTTCTGTTTATCCAGTCTGCTCTATTATCCTCTATTATAATAGCTCACAACTGAAATAAATTTCCGTACTGGTAATGGCCCTAGTGCTCATTTCCTCTCCAGGCATTTCTTCCCAACTTATATCTTCCAAAACCATTTCTCCCAGTTATTTTTCATGTCTTCTAAGGTCAACAGCATAGTAGGGGTTGTCTTTAAAATATGCTTCTATTGTTTTTCCCTTTTTCCTTCATGCATCTTTAGTTTATATTGGTGCAGTCCACTGTATTTTGATCCGGTATTTACATGGTCATGTTTTAGGTAAATAATGCGTGATGTGCGCTTGGATGCAATTTTTTCTGTTTCTTGTATTTTCGCACCTGGAGAGCTTTAGCGCAAATGAAGCAGCCGCTCGGTGACATGGTCTCCCGAGTCCCTGGAGGCTCTGGCTTTCACCAGCTGAGCCCTCCGCTCCCTGCTCTCTGTAGCCCTTGACCCAGTCCTCCTCCTTTCCTCTTGGCTCTACACTCCTGCCTGGTGTGTCTAAGTTCTTTTTTTAGGTCCTGGTGCACTCACAGAGGTATAACAGAACAAATCTGAGCAGGGTGCATGTCACACATCACACTGGTCGCTAAGTAAATAATTCTTCCGGGTAAATGTCCTTACCCTGAAAAGATGACCTCAGAAGATGAATATTTGAAGATGTGAGCATATTATAGAAATCTGAGTAGTGAACTAAGCTTTAGATGTAACTGAAGATTTGAAGAAATAAACATGTCAGTAGCAGGGGAACTCAGTTTGTTATTTTTCAAGGGATAATGTTATCTGACCTACTACATTAAGAGAAATTGTAAATACTGAAATATTTATGAAGAGAACAGAGCAGGAACACTGACTTACAACTTAGAGTTCTAGTGTGATGAATGTTATGCTGCCAGGACAAAGGAGATGAATATATGGGTATGAACAAAGGGAAATGTCCACCTTCAACTTTTGAATAGTTTTGTTTTTCCTTTTACTTTCTGAAACATTCATTTATGAAATGAGAATACCAGGAAGATAACATACACACGTGTTCTTTCTATAGTACATTGTAATTGTCTATGGATAAAAAATAATTAATCTAGAAATTTTGTCTTCCACAGATACTTTCATGACGAGTAGAAGGGAGTCCTATTGGCAGTGACCTCAGGAGGGATGGAGGGCAGTTGAATCCCACTTAAAACCAACTTTCCTGTCCAATAACTCTGTGTTCCTATGCACACAAAGAACCAGATTTCTAACCAATGCCATATTTTGAGAAAAATTCCCTGATCCATAAGACATTTCACTGAGACGTGCACGGGAAAGCTTAACACCAGTGCACAGTGTCCTCAGAAACCAAGTTCTATGCTTATTGCTATGATAAAAATATGGTTTTCCTTTGCCAAAGTTCATGTTAAAATTTTACCTCCATTGTGAGATAATAAGAAGTTTGTAATTAAGGCAAAAATTGGGACTCTGAGTGGATTCCTAAATTCATGTGATGAGTAGATTAATGGGTTGGGTCCAGGGTGGGTTAGCTATGCAGTCTAGTTTGGTTAGGTCTCCCAGGATTACACCAGCAAGGAGACTGGCACCAGATGTGGATCTCTGATCTTGAATTAGAACTGTGAACTGTATTAAACCTATTTTCATTGTAATTTGCCCAGTTGCTATGCTGTGCTATTAGCAACAGAAAATGGACCAGACACTTGCAAAGATTTCAGTGACCTTCTAAAATTCTCCTACTGCTAATACCCAACTGGTGACTTTTTTCCTTCTTCTTTTAGAACTCAGTTCTTAAAAATGCTAAGAAAATAACAGTCACATAGGAGACAATAAATGCACTAATTAATTTTTCAGAAAATGTAACCAACAATGCTGTTGAATTCTTTATTTTGAAACTATATGAAAAAGGCAACAAAGGAAGTTTCAGAATACAAATTGCCTGGAATGTTAACAATGTGAGTTGAAGACTTACTTTAAAAAGGTATGGGTAAAACACAAGCTGTTTTCCATTAAACACATTTCACTGTTGTTCTCTAAGAGGACAATTTGAGAGAGATCCAATAATTTTTATTAACTGAAAAATAGATCAGTTCATCCATATTCTAAAGTCACAAGTGTTGAAGTGAAAAGTGAAAACCTGTCTATTTCTTATGGGGCAGAAGAACATCTATAAAACAATCGAACTAATGAAAAGAGGAACACACAATCAGTTAATGAGGTAGTGGTCTCATTATTCTATTGTGAAAAACATTTCATTTTTCATCCACTTAGAAGTTATTTTTAGGAAAAAGCTTAAGGAAAGTCTTGGCTTAAAATGATAAATTACAAGATGTGAAAACAAACATTTGAAGCACAAATACAATTTTATGGGCATTAATGCTGTAATTAGGATAGACTCCATTCTCTTCACAAATTATTACGCGTGGTGGATAGAAGTATTCATAACGGATTCGGTCATTGTTTTTCTCTGCCTTAGATCTGGGGTAGTTATTAATCCCTATCTATGATACATGTTTATAATACATTTATCACCAATCTTTGTATAGTTAAACAGGCTGCTGGGTGTTCACGTATTCTTTTCATAAACTACCTGCATGAGACCTTCCTTAATTTTTGGTTGGAAATGTTATTTGGAAGCTTGTGGATTTAGCTGATTTGGATGCATGGATTCCTGGTTTGATTTGAAGTAATTGTTCATAAAACTACTTCTTACTGTTTAGTTTCATATTTAAAAAGCCTGCCTATTTTTGAATCTCGAGTTTTCTATGGCTCAACTTCTGTTCTTTCTTGGAGAAATAGGGATACCTGCAAAGTGTTTTCACAGTTTTGCTCATACTATAACTCTTTGTTTCTAGACAGAGTTAAATATATAAACATAGTACATTCTGCTATTGGAAATTACAAAAATCTTTATACCTACTATGGAAAAACGCAGGGCATAACTTTTATGTCCACCACCTATGAACATAAAGCATTTTAACTGTGTCCCTTCTAAGATGAAACTCTTATTTAATAAAAAAGGGAAAGAAAAAAGAGAAACTGAAAGAGAGGGGGATATAGAGAGAGACAAGAAGGAAGGAACAAAGGAAGGAAGGAAGGAAGGAAGGAAGGAAGGAAGGAAGGAAGGAAGGAAGGAAGGAAAGAAGGAAGGAGAAGAAAAGTAAAAAAGAAAAGAAAAGAAAGAAAGATGCTTACTTTTTTCCACAATTTTTGCACTTTGGCTATTGGAGTTCATAAGCAATATCCATCATGCTTACTTCCATTTCCAGCTTAACAACCAAGAAGATTAAAGAGGTTCGATGTAACTGTTAGGAACTCTTTACTCAGGACAAACCCCTATTTTAAGGTAAAAATTAGATCATACATCATGTTAGTGGTTAAATAAAGGTCCCATGTCTGCTAGTCAAGCTTTCTAATCCATCTCTAAGGTGACTGATGTGCTGACTGTGACTGTGAGGTGGGAGGTATGCCCCGGCATGCAACTCAACATTTTTAATGATTGCTAATTTCTTCTGTCATTCACCTTGAATTTATAATTTCCCTCAAAGAGCTCTGTTCTGTATGTTCTGATGCTCTGGTATTGCTTGCTGGTCTTGCTTATCTTAACAAATATGCAAAATAAATCTGAGGGTGGTCACATATAGTAAGGAAGTTATACAATTTTTATGGAATGTAAAGCTGACCACTGAGCTATGTCTGGTGGAAAACTTCATGAAAGAAGCTTTCATTCATACTCTGTGGTGCTGCTCATTGGTAACCACACATAACTGCTATGAACAATGTTGTAAGTCATCCTGAATGTGTCCACCCTTCATGCCACTAAAATAGTCACCCCAAATTCATTACACTTTTCTATAAAATTTCATTATTCTGAAGTCCAAAATTCTGTACTATGTGAGAAAACAGACTTTGTGCTAGCACTTATGGGACTGTTTTAACAAACTTCAAAAACTCAATGTTACACTACCAGTCTTGTGAAAAATAGACTTTTCATGCATCTGTCATGTCTTCTCTTCCCTCCACTATGTTCCTCTTTTCTTTCTAGCATACTCTTAGCTAACTTAACCCAATTGCACATCGCCTGGCCCATATTATGCCTATTTTCTGTTGCGGACTATATGCTAATGCTATTTAGGAGAAAATAACTATTTTGATCCTTAGGCCAAGATAACTGGTTTGGACCTTGAAAGAGCATTGCTACTGGTATTTCTAACAGTGTACTTCTCATGTCATAGAAAAGTCATTAACTACTTTAATCAACATGTCCTAAAGGAACTTCTGTTGTTCTTTAAGCAATACTCTGCAGTATTTAGCATCTAAGCATAGATATTCTTTCCTTTTTTTTCTTTTTCGAATCTAATAGTCGCCAGTAAATGCTGACTTTGAATTCAATGTTATTTCTCAAATTCTCAACTCTTCATGGGTCACAGAAAATACTAGTCTATTTTGTTTTATTATTTATTTATTTATTGGTACTGAGACTTGAATTCAGGACCTCAGCCTTGCCAGGCAGGCTTTGAGCCACTGAGCTAAATCTCCTGCCCTAGTCTATTGTTTTTTTTTTTTTCTTTCAATTGATCTACTGCATGAAAGGCAAAGTTGTTAAACTACTGCAGGGAACACAGAGTGGTCCCTTTTTATCTAATCCTCATTCTCATCAGTATGGTTTTACTAAAAGTCAAATAGGATCTTGTTCTTTCTTCATTTAAAATCCTATAGTGCCTTCTTAAATCTCAGAAACAAAGCTCAAACTCGGTAGTTGGAAAAATTACCACACTTTTCAGAGTTAAGACTTTCCCTAGTCTAAAGTGTCATGCTTCCAAGTGATTATGCATCTGCTCACACACGCCCTTTCCTTAGAACACATCACAAAGAATTCAGGTTGAGAGTATAAACCAAGCCTCAAAGATCACCTAACTTCTCTACTATACAGACAAATTGTATTTTGTTTATCTTTTAGTTATTTACTCTATATTACACTATTTTCTAGCCCAGTAGCAACTGGATGTTTCCACAGACATGTGAATTCATGGTAGGGATTATATTTTAGCTTTTCTTTTTTTTCTTCTTTTGTAAATTGGCTTAGTGTATGATATTCTTTCTCTCCCAACCCTCATATAAGAGATATAGAGATTCATACTCAATACTTGAATCCCATAATCACCATATTATACATTTGTTTGCATATGTACGTGTGTTAGCTGTTATAATAAAAATATTGTATATGAAGCAGCTTGTGAAAATCAGAAATTAATTTCTTATGCATCTTGAGGTTACGATGACCAAGAAAAACCAGATTGGATGTCTGTGGGCTCACTTTGTAGTTTCTCGATGACAGTCTTTTTACTGTATTTTTACCTAGCAGAAGGAGGAGGACATTTTATAGAGCTTCTGTTGCAAGGAAATAAAAGCTGTTAATAAAGGATCAAGTTTTGTGACCAAATCTCCTAGAAGTCCTAACTCTGAATGCTGAGGACTTGACGATTGGTCTCAGCATAGGAATTTTGTGAGACCCAAACACTTAACATTGACTGAGCAAGTGAATAATGAAATAAATTATAAAAGAAGTGAGCACATTTCCACTAGAAGGAGTAACGAAGGCCAACTTTGTCTATGAAACAAAGGTTTTCAAGACATTGGACATCAGGCAAGAGAAGGAAAAATGAGAAAATAGAAGGCAAAACGTAATTAATGGCTGACTGCCTAGAGACAGCATCTAAGTATTGGCAGAACAGAGCCTATAATCACCTTAAATGGGGACGCCAAAGTGGCCACAGAGTACAAGGCAGAATTCAGGAGAGGAGGGAGCTATGCATAGGAGTTCACATTTAGATTTGTTTTATCTGTTTACTGAACTGTTATTAACATAATATTTTTAAATGGCCCTCCATGTTTGTGATAAATTTAGCTTTGTATAGTCCTTTCACTTTTCACTTAATTGTTAGAGTGATATATCATTTCCCAACCCTTACTTTTAATTAATATTTGTCTTTATATTTCAAGTGGGTTTTATATATACAAAAAAATCAGTGTTTTAGTTTATGAGCCAAACTGACAGTGTCCTGACTGGACTACTAAAACCATTTAAATTTAATGAGATTACTGATGAACTTGAGTTTGAAATCTACTTCTTTTTGTTTCCTGTGTAGTCCTTTGTTCTTTTCTGTTTTTATTCTTATGTCTTCTCTTGGGCTTCATGTGAAAAAATGATTTTTATTGATAGTCTAGCATCATGTCTTTTAAAATAAAATTTTGATCTAAAATACTTTCCTTAATTATGATTATTTTATTGTTAGAGAACAAGAATCAAGCATTACTTAAGAATAATGTAGGAAAACATTTGATTCCTCAGTTAAAAGAAGTCTGAATGTCCACTAAATCCAGAATGGAAAGGAAGAGACGGAAATCATAGAACTGAAGTAAAGATGCTGATCACAGAGATAGAGTGAGCTGTAGATGTAGATAGAGTTAGAATTAGGCTTAAGTGTATGTAAAACTATGTCCCTATATCTTTCTAGTTAAATTTCTGACATAATGTTGTTCTCCAGCATTTTGGCCTTTTTTAAATTTTAATTTTAATTTTTATTTTTTGGTACCAGGGATCAAACTCACAACCTCAAGCTTGCTAGGCAGGTGCTGTGACACTGATCTAAAACCCCGACTGTTTTGACCTTACTATACAGTAAATCAGGTTGATATTCACACTTTGTCCCATCCATATTTTTCTTAAAATATTGCTAAAAGAAAAACCACCTTCTTTCTCCTCGTGTCTTACAGAAGGCAAATTACATAATTCCAAATTGAAAGAAAAATCTTTGTCCTTTTCCTAAGCTTTGCCTTTCTCTGAAATACATGAGAGTAAGTAAGTTTAAAAATCAGTCAGAAAGCAAAACAAAGTGAGGCACATTAATAACCTTTGTAGAGGAAAACAGTTGAATTCCCTGAAATCACAGTAAGTCCACTGTCAGTAAAGTACATCACATGAGTTATCTCCTTCTGCAGGCGTCTAGCTCCCACTGGGAGTTAGTGTCCATGTGCCAAATTAACAGTGAGGGCTATCCATTTCTGCTATCACAAGAGGGATGCTACTAAGCCACTGGTACACACTGCTCATAAACTGAGACGAACAAGGATTACCAAGCCTACCTTAGTGGGCTGTGTAGTGTGATCTACTCACAATGATGCATACCACAACCTACTGAGTTTGAATAGATTTTCTGATTTTATGTTTTAATACATAATACTAACTGAAAGAATTTCTCATTGTAGAGTTTATGGGAGAATGGTGGGAGAAAGCAGAGAAAATGAAAGACAATAATAACTAAATCACAAATATCGCATACAAAATGAGAGGAGAAAACCCTGAACTGATTACATAAAGTATCACTAAAATATAGAAAAACAGGCATATACATACCATGTTACAAAATGCATCTTCACAGTTAAAATTAATAACAATCGTGTTTTTCTAGGTTTTTCAATTCAATAACTGACTAATAAATTGTTAAGAAACTCCAGATAGTTCCTTAATGAATTTTTGTATTTCTGTTTCTGAAGGTCACTAAAAAGAGAGTAGTTGTCATTAAAATGTTTCCATTATTGCACTGTCCTAGAAATCTTCAACTAATCTATATGAGCAATAAACACTAAGGTAAATAATTCCATGAACTCCATAGTTTATAATTTTACAAAAAATTATATGATCCCTGGACACTGTGATTCATAAAATTTGCAATAAGATATTGTGAGATTGAAAAATAAGCAGAAAATGTTGGTTCACAACAAGAAAAATATGCTATATTTAAATAATGTCTAGACCTCAACTCATTTTGTGTGTCAAAGGATAGGCATTTAATTTGTTCAGTTTGCTTGGTTAAGTTTTGTGTTGCTTATGAAATAAATCCAAGGGTATTGAAAACAAATTTAAAAATTGAAAATTGTGCAAAAGTGACTTCATTGTTTCATCAATGCAGCTGTATTTCATTGCCAGAAAGCAGAAAACAAAAGCAAGTATTAGCCACCTTGCTATAAATAATCTATTTTCACTTGGGCTTGCATAAAATTAAGGTCTCAATCCCTATTTTTTGTTCTAACCAGTGGAGCTGAATGAATTGTAATGTTTTTGAATTTTCCTTAAGAGAAATTCCATCACACTGAACTGCTAATATTTAAGCATATGGTGATTATCTAACAAGTTATTAAATCTGTCTTACGTGGAATTAAAGAAATGGCTATGATTTTCATTTGAAATACAACTGCACAGATCAATTAGAGTCAACACAATATTCTACGAAATTTCACTTGTATAAGCATTATGGAACTGAGATGTATGAAGTTCAGTTAGTCAGAAAGTTATTCCCCCTAAGAGAACTAATTAATAGCTTTGTAGTGCACCAAAAGAATATTTTTTGCATTAATAATTAGTTTTTAATTAGTTATTTGGTGAGTAAAAGTAAAAGGTTTATTTTTATGATTAGGCATTTTATATGCATCAATGGACAAATCTTTCAAAAAAGTTTATACTTTAATCAATGTCTCAATTCTTATTTTAAAAAGAGAAACAAGGGGAAAGAGAGGGAGAGAGAAGAGAAACAGAGATACTGATTTTGTGAAGTAAATAGCTGAGGAAAAAAAGAACTAAATCTTAAAAGAACATATACATATATACCTTGTGCACAAATATTCCTAAAAAGTTGATTTACTATCCCACAATGGTCAGGGTTTTAGATATCACTGAGGAATATTTTAAGTGTGTGAAGTGAAAATTCCGAAACTTTTGTTATCCTTGAATAATTGTTTACCATCAAATCATACAATCAGTGCATACTGTACTGTCATAAACCTCCTAGCTTCAGTTTTCAGGTTATTATAGAAATACAGAAATATAAAATCAAATTAATTTGGCCTGGGAGACTACTGTACATGAACAATTGGGGAAACTTACAGAAAGCCTGACTCAAGAATAAGAAATAACTGAGTCTTAGCCAATCAGAACAGCTGAGCTTCAGTAAATATGAGATGAACAACAGTTTGAATTGTGCTCAAATTAAGCAAACACTGAGTTGTAACCAGCCAGCTGTCTGTGTATCTGATATCTATTTTGTATCCCTAAATATTTTTCAGCCTCATTCATCCCCAGATCTTTCTGACTGTGCACTGGTAATGAGGGCTGCTCGGTTCTAGAATTACACACGAAAGTCAATCAAGTCCTGTAAGACTGGATTCATTGCAATTTTGTATTTTTACAGAAGTTTAAATTAATTCATAAAAGAATGAATGCCTGTCCACACATAAAAATATAAACTTGTGTTTCTCAGAGGATTCATACTGTTTTCCCTGTCTTCAGTGATAGTAGTGACTCAACTCGGAGTGAGAGTTATGCTCAAGTTTGTTGAGCTAATAACTGGAGAAGTAGCTCAGTTCTATAAGACTCCTCCGATTTAGATCCCAATGGCCGTTTCAACACTGTGACCTACACTTCTGGCAGACCTGCTCTTAATTGGCGTTCCCATGAGCCCTCCCCCTGGGATCTGTTTCTCAGAGTGGCTCACAGAATTTGGGGGAACACTTCACTTACATTTAGCAATTTATTACACAGTATATTACAAAGGACAGAGATGAACAGCTAAACAGAAGGTCCACTTGGGTGAGTATAAGAAGGGGCATGGAGTCTTCCTGTCTTGGTAAACACACCGGCTTCAGGAACGTCCTTCTGCTCAGCTATCCAGAAGCCTGTCCTTCAGGGACTACATGCATGCTTAAGTACACAGGTGAGGTCAGTTAAATCATTGCCTGTTGGTAAGTAGTTCGACTTTTAGCCATGCCTCCCTCTTAGTTCTGTCCCACACTAGTGCCTAAAAGGAATGACCCCAAAGTGGTTAATGAACATCCCAGAAAATGAAATTTTGGTGTCCAAATATTATTCTGTAATGAAAAGGGCCAGGAATTCTCAGACAAATAGCTGAGAAAGGGAAAATTCATAATGAGTCTCTCAAACCTGGTTACACCCAAAAGTAGACAGGTACTTTGGGTGGAGTAATGCTGCTCCATGTCACAGGGACAAAGCTGCCGCTGTAGGGACAGCAGCCGCAAAGATAAGAGCGATATTAAATCACAGCGCATGAAGAGAAATAAATGCACACACATGCACATTTAAAAATCAGTCATTGAATAAATGCGTGAATGAAAAAGAAGGGATATATTTTTCTTGGGTTAGAATTCCAAATAACAGTGCAGAACAATGAGGGAGTCTGAAAATCCTAATTAGAACACCTCGGTAATAACTACCTCAAGCAGTAGTCACTGAGAAATGGAAGACACAGGGTGATTACACAGCTTGAAGATACCCCTGAGGGAATATTTATTAATTAGTGTGTGGCTTTAACTTACCTTCACAAATTTATTTGATATTCCCCCTTATTGAAAGTAGCGCTTAATTCCCTTCTCTTTGAGGGCAGGTGGGACTTAGTGACTCATTCTTACCAAATATGATAGTTAGATGAGAAAACACTATTCTAAAGAATTACAGCATGGAAAGAAATGGAAGACACAGCACAGAACCAGCTGCAACCAAACAACCCGGGCTAATGTCACCAGTCAGGACACAAATGGAATTCATGCCATAGGAACACAGAAGGTAACTGGAAAGAAATTCCAGTGACCAACACAGGAACAATGTGAAAAACAAAAATAACATGAATTCTTGTGTTTGTATGTGTTATATATGATGCAATAAGCAGGTGTAACTTCCCTTCTGTGCTCTTGTTTTCCCCCAAATATCAATAACATCCGTCTAAAGCTACATTGAAGAGCAGTTAAAAAATACCTAACCATTGCTCTTGAAAAATGTCAACGTGGTAAAAGACAAGGCGAACCATAGAACACATGAGGACTGCCGTTATTTCATAGTCATGATAACTAAATGGTGTGTGTCATCCTGAATTTGAGGCTAGAATAGAAAAAAGAACTTGCATGGAAAAAACTACTGAAATTCAAAATGAAATGCAGTTTAATCAAATTATATCAATATTCATTTCTTGGATTTCATAGATATATCATGGTTATGTAAGATGTTAACATTAGAGAAAGTTAGGTAAAGGATGCATAGGAATTTACTATTGAATTATTCTATAATTTCAATTATTTAAAGTAAAAGTTAAAAAGTTATTCTCCAAAATGTCCTTTGAATTTGTAAAATTCGCCATTCATCTTATCTTTCTTATCTTTAGTCTGACATAGTTTTCTAATATTTTGTTGAAGACTTTTATATCTATGTTCATCGGGAGTGTTGGTTGTAATTCCATTTGTTGTAGCATTATTGTCCAGCTTGGTTTCAAGGCAATGTTAGCCTTTTAAATGAACTTTAAAAGTGTTCCATCTACTTCATCTTTTGGAAGACTTCAAATGTTAATTCTATTAAAATATTTATTAGAAATTACCAGTCAATTTTTTCCTTGCTAAATTGGTAACAAATGGCATGGGTGGATATTTGATTCCTTATGTACAATATAAATGACTCCTCAAAGTAGAGCTCAGACATATTTAATGCAAATCTGTATTTCTCAACATTGGCAATTTTGAAGTTTTGGGCCCTCAGAATTCTCTGCTGTGGGGGCTTGTCCTTTGGTTTGGAGGGGTGTTTGGCAACATAATTGGATTCTGTTTACTGTGTGAGAATAAAAATGCCTCCAGACATTGATAAAATACCTTTTGAAGAGTAAAATCTCCTCTCCTCTAAAAACAACTAATGTAAATTAAGCTTAACATAGTGTTGGTTATCAGTATTTCTAATAGAAAATAGAGAGTTGGATATATTTTGTATACACAGACTAATTATATGTGAAAAAAGTGATTGACAAGATAGTTGACAATGACGAAAATTGTGCTTGTATTGTTAATTGCTATGTCCACAGCGCCTAGCATATACTCATTTATTAGACATTTATTTGTAGATTAATAAAAAGAAAATCCAAAGAAGATATAAAGTATGCAAATTGGAGTTGGTTATCATATTTCACATTAGAGTTTCATCCTACACAGTGACTATAGTTTGAGTAAAAAGAGTACTGACCAAAAATAAGGTAATAGTGCAATGTTATATTTGCCATTCCATTTTATCTCTAGATTTGTTCTTCCTTCTCTAAAATTGTAATCTTATATCCCTATATGCAATGGCATGTTTTTCTTGCCACCAGAGTTACTACAAAAAGGGCATATTGCAATTACAGAAATCCAAAAGTGAATATGTTAGTACTTTTCAAAATAAATGCAGTGAGCTACCCACTATTACAATGTATTTTTGCACTCCTTATGTAGTTACACAATGTGAATCTCAGGCTAAGGATGCAGGTAAGGAGTGAATTATATGTTATATAAGGCTATTTGATATTGTAATCATGATCTTTTTGGTTCCATCATAATATAAGCACTAATCTTTATATAGTTGTCCTATCATTTTTCAAGTAGTCCTCAAAAAATTATGATCCTTCAACCATGTGATACAAGAGAGGTGTATCTTTAATCCACAAAGCCATGAAACGAACATGTTATTATGGATTAGAGGCACTAGAAAGTCCTTTCCTTTATTCCCTCTCCTGATCATCCCACCCTGATTGCTTCTATGTTTTATAAATTTTAGAATTTGCAGGGTTTCCAGACCTGAGATAGCAGCATCCTTTACCAGGAACAAACTGAAAAAACATTTTATTCCTAAACGGTGGCCGATTATGAAGTTTCTGAAGGAGAATAAGCCACAGGAGCCAGATCATAGCCAATAAAATTTAAGTTGAATGTCTTGAATTATTGCTCCAAAGTAGATATGAGTGTTATCTATCTCAGGGTGCACGCATTCTTTGTCCTTGTGGATACATCAACTGAGCAAACCAAAAGCAATAACAGCAGTGTCTTCAGGGCCCTGTAGCTCTAGGAACATCTATTTCTGGGGAGAAAACAACCCCAGTGGAAATTCCAGTTTGGGTGGAAATACTCTGTTGTTAAAGACATCCCCAGAGCAGCAGCATCTCTTGCCACAGAAGAGCATCTTGGGTTTTAACATAGCACCTGATGAGGTTTTTAAAATCTGCCTGGAAGTGATTGTGCGCCATTTGGGCATTCGCCTGTTCACTTCATCTCTCATGCACATATTGCTCTACAGACACATAATTTACTGTTTCCATTTTTTCTTAATTTAAAAATATTATTGGCTTTTGAGAGTAAACATAAATAATAATTAGCAGAAATAATGGTTGCAGCATTCTGAAAGATCTGCAATGGAGGCTGGAGTAGATTTTTTAGAAATGCGCAATACTTTGCAGCGCCTTCTACTAAAAGGAGAGGTCTGAATCCCTAATGAAAATGCCACTCCATTGTGACATTTTGACTTGCCTGTGCTAGAAGGGACTTTGCAAAGGCTTACAAGGCTTCGTGGCCTCGGCTGTTGTGGTTTTGGTGTTCCTGGGCACTTGTGTGAAGCAGCTGAAGCTTGCAAGTCCCCATTTTTTTTTTGCCACAGAGACAACTTGCCCAACGCCAAACTAGGGAAGGAGTGGGTCCTAGCCCTCCAATTGCCAGCTAATCTGCCAGTTGACTAGAGATTCACAGCAAAACCGGCTGAGTTCAATTGACCTTCAGCATCTGAGTTTAAAACGCTGTTATTTTGAGCGCCTGTATTCGATCATGATTTGTTACACAGCAATGGGTAATTTATATAAAAATGAGTTGCCACAGTAACAGATTTAGATATTTTGTCCATTTTGGCGAGGCTCTTTTCTTAGAATTTCAAGTTAAGAGAAGCAAATTCATCCTTTTTGCTCCTGCCTCTATCTCTCAGTAGCATAGAAAAATTAATGAATTGCTTAATCACACATACTTTCCACATGACACTGTCTTAATTTTACAGTATTTCATCATCTCTTAAATACTGAGAAAACTATCATCAAGGGAAATCTGCAGCATGCAGGTCAAATCAGAAGTCTTCTTTGGTAGTTGCAGTTTGTTTCTTCCTTTATTCATAACACAAAACATGGTGTTAAGGAATCTCCTCTTTCTTCCCTCTTCTCGCTCTAGAGTCTTTACTTTCTCCTAAGTATTATTCTATTAAATTTCTCCAATTAACCAAAAGCAACTAGTTTAAATTGCTGTGAGAATCAGAGAGCTGGCAACTATAAATTTTAAGGATGTTTGTTTTGGATGGGAGTAAAAAAACTTTTCCTAAGATGAAAACACAGCAGTAATAAAAGATACAGACCTCTCACATGGACTTTAAAATAATGTGCTTATGAACAAGAATAATGTTATGCCTGCTTTAGGGAGCAAACTGTTCTTGAATGGGTTTTAGTTTGGGAGGTAAGAATAACACTTCCTTGGTAAGCTTTATCAATGGTAGACTGGTGTCCTACCATGTTCACAGATGGCAATAGCAATCTTACAAACTCCATAAACATCGAGAAGTATGACAAGTTCCAAGCTGACATGCCATGAAAAATGTCAATGCATACACTGGAAAAACTAAACAAAACAGCCGGCACTCTCAATTAATAGGGAAACGAACCAAATGTTCTTAATTATTTAAAAAAATCAAAGACTGTATAAAAAAGATGTGGTATTTTTATACAGTGGAGTAATACTCAGCTATTAAGAAAGATTGCATTGAGACTTTTATAAGTAAATGGTCACGACTTGAGACCATGCTCATAAGTGAGATAAATCAAACCCACATGTGTAAATACCGTATTGTCTTCCTAGTGTAAGAAATGGAAAAAGTATATATGATCTGAAATCTATAATAAATACTACGTAAGGGTAAAAAGCAGCTCAAAGAGCAAAAGTAATTGGGAAGGGAAAAGCGGGAAAGAGAAAAGGGAAAAGGAAAAGATATACATCTGTATATAAGTATATGTAAGATAACTAAAATGAACACACTGCTGAATGTATTCATTATTGAGAAAGAACAATTAATACTCATATGATTGGATCAGTTTTACATGTCTATCTCTGTTAATGTAAGTAGCCATTTTGAAGATAACAATACACAGTATTGCAACCATTGTCAAGTTTCTATCATCCTGTTTTGTAAACCTGCAATGTTACTGTTGTGCATTTACTCTAGTCATTTGTTTGTCTCTTTTGTTTGTTGTCTTTGTTATATATGTCTTTTTTTCTTCTTTGCTTAAATTAAAATAAATAAATAAATAAATGATTAAATTTTAATTGACAGTTTTTTTCTTAATTTCAGGTCACAGTGAACTGATACATATAATAAGTACAATTATGGAAAAGAAATTAAATAGCGTGTTTATGTTTGATTAATAGAATAGATTTATATGTGGATCTTAACTTAAGAGTTTAGTTGATTTATAACATTTTCCTGCAAAGAAATTTGAATTTCAAAATTCTACTGGTATTTTCTTATATTCTGATGGAAAATAGTGTCCCTATATCATACCCTTCTGAATTTGGATTCTTTGATCAGCAGCTATTAGAGAATATAAGAGCAGGATTCCTTGTTACTGAGAGACAATACCTGATACTCATGCCTTAAAGGAGTATAAGTTTATTTTGGCTCATGTTTTTTGACTGTTCAGTCCATGGTAAGCTGACTCCAAGGCAGAAATTCCATGATGGAAGGGTATGGTGAAAGTTCCCTGCTCATCCAGTGGCACCCAGGAAACAACGCAGGGGAGAAGCCAATATAAGACTGTGCCCTTCTATGTTTCTCCCACAGTGACTCACCTCCAATCAGACCCCACTCCCCAAAACACACTCAGCTATGAAAATTTCAGTGGAATAATCCACTGATGAGTATAGCACCCCATGGTCCAGTTAACTTTCAAAAGCCCCACCTCTGAGACACGAGGCTTTGAGGAACATTTTATGTCTAAACCATAATAAAAAGAAAGACTTTTATACCTTTATTTTTAACAGTACCAGGAATGAAACTCAGGAACTTGTGCTAGCCAGGCAGGCTTTGTGTCACTGAGCTATCTCCCTGACTCGAAAGGAAGGCTTTTATAATAAAAACTTCTTGCCACTTATCAACATACACACAAGGTTACTCTTTGCCTTTTTGCTGCTTGAGAGATAACTGCTTTTCATTACTAAAAAAAAAAAAAAATACGTCCTTGTGTGGATTCATTAAAGCTCATTCAATAACTTATCTACTAAAGGATATCTTTCTTTCTTTTTTTGTTTTGTTGGTACCGGGGATCAAACTCACAACCTCACACCTGCCAATCAGGTGCTTAAGCCACTGAGCCAAACTCCCAGCCCTAATTTTTTGAGGCAGTGTCATGCTATGTAGTTCAGGCTGGCCTTGCTCATGCTGTAGCCCAAGCCGGCCTCGAACTCACAACGCTCCACCTACCTCAGCCTCCCGAGTGCTGGGATTAAAGGCATGAGCCACCACGCATGGCCACTAAAGGATATCTTATTTCTAAATTTAGTAACTATTTTATTAAAGCTGATATACATATTAATATGCACGGGTTTAGTTTACATAGCTTCAGAAGCTTGTGTTTTTTTCTGATGTTATGTGAATTCTTCTATAGATACCTGTTAGGAGTAGTTGACTCATAATGGTGTCTAAGTCTCTTATTCTCTTTATAGTCTCTTGTCCAATTATTTTTATATTATTTAAAGATGTTCAAATTTCTGGTTTTATCTGCAGTATATGATGAAGTTGTCACGCCAATCCTGTAATAAGAAAAAGACAGAACAGGCTAAAAATCAACAACTATATATTCATTAGAGAATTAAAGTCATAAGGCACACTAATCTGAAAACCCAAGAGACAGGGAAACAGAATTACGACTTACTGGGAAGTAAGCAGTTGAAATCAGGTGCTTGCTGGAAAACTTACACTATACTGACAAAATCCTGGAGGATGGATATCAGCTAGATGGAGAATTCAAAACTCCTGAAGGCCAAATGTTAGTTCACCATTTTTATTTATTTATTTTTAATTTTTTCCTATTTGAACCCTACACAGTAACTATCAGAGAAAAATCCCCTCATCCTTCTAGCAAATTTTCAGTAAAAGTATTCACTGTAAAATATTCTCAGTGTTTTGTCTTCCAAGTTTCCATTAAGGGTGTCTATTTTGTGAGATATGTGATATTCAGGGAGAGACATATACAACTCCACACTTTGTGTCTTTCCTTTCTCACCTAGGGTAGAATGGGAAATGTTAAGGAGCACTAATGAATGTCACATCCCAGGCGCATAGGTCTACTGGAGATGGGGAACATATCACAGGACTATAAAATTCACTCCCTCCATTTCCATACTTCCTCATCCACAGAGCTCTTAACAGAGTTTGGTACCTATAAGAAACATATGTTGCAGATTTTGTTTAAGAAAGAAAACCTAGAGAAATTTAAAGACAACCAGAGAGAGAGAAAAAAAAACAGGACATCAAAGAAAATTGAAGCCTCAGACATCTTTAGTTCCAAAAATCATTGTGCAAATTTTAGGCAAACATGAACTCTCTAGCTCTAGCTAAGGTTCTACTTTTTTTAAGTTCCTAAGACCTGTAGCTACCATATCCAGCCTTCAACAAAATGTTACAAGGCATACTAAAAGGAAATAAAATGCTCAGTCTCAAGAGTCAAAGCGAAAGAATCATGCAAATACAGCAGATATTTTTGAACTGATATGCTTAAAATTTAAATAAGTATAAATAATACGCTTAATGCTTTAATAAAAATGGGCAGTTTACAAGAACAGATTGGTACTATAACAGAAATCAACAAATCTAAGGAAAAATAAAAAAGAAATGCTAATAAAAACACCATAACAGAAATGAAGAACATCTTTGATCATCTCAACAGTACTCTGGGTGAAAGCAAGTAAAAAATGAGTAAGCTTCAGACGTGTCAATGAATCACTCCACAATAAAATATATTATAACATCTTGAACTGTAATTTTCTCTCTCCTTCCACTCAAGTCACTTTTTCTTGCCTTCCTTTTGCAGCTCCATTGATAGGTGCACGTGTGCTTATAATGGAATCATACCTTCAGCATTAAAAAATGTACTTTGTTCTTCTATCTTTTTTTAAATTTTGAGACACAAATTCTTACTAAATTAATAAATGGCCCAAGTTGGGCATGAACTAGTATCCTCCTACCTTAACCTCTCAGGGTGCTGAGATTATAGGCAAGAACTACCATGCCTGGCTTCTATGTTTCCTTAGTATTACGTTTTCTTAATATTTATTTATCCCAAACTATAGCCACGCTAGTTTTATTTAGGTTTGCACAGTATTTTCCTTTCTATTCTTTTGCATTCAATGTGGTTTCTTTGAGTCAAAGCATGTTCTTTAAGCAGCATAGAGTTGAATCATATTTAATATCTCATTTTGCCAACACTCAAATTTTTAAGTGTGTTATTGTCAGGGCTTGCAAGGGAATAGATTTAATACAGGACACATAACTTATAGAATTATTTTATAGTATTTACCCAAAAAGTCAAATACAGAGGAGTATTTTATAGTATTTACCCAAAAAGTCAAATACAGAGTAAGAAATTTGCACATGCACTAGAGACTCAAAGAATCCAGGTGAGGGCCTGGATGCCACGGCATTGTCCTTCATGAGACCAGCTGAAGTCCTGGAGCCCATAGAAATGCTCTCCACGAGTCCAGCTGGAGACCCAGAGCCCATGACAATGTCTCATGTATCAGAGGAGCTCAGGTCCTCATTGTGTCATGAATCTGTGTCATGAATCTGCACTGGGAAGGCCCAAAGATCTGTGGTGGAATCTAGCAAGTTTGCACCAGCAGGTTGAGGGATCTGCACTGGAGTTAGGATGCAACACTCATAGTAAAAATCAACACTATAGCCATACTAGGTTTATTTAGCTTTGCATAGTATTTAGAGATCCCCCAAAGAGAGTTGCAGCCATCCTGAGAGACAGTGAGGACCTGAGTTCCTCAGATACTGAGCATGGCAATTTCACATCAGGAAAACCAGCACAACAAGCTTCTCCAGGAGAATCAATGGCACAACACCTTCCCCTCCAGGTCTCTTTTTATGCTGTTGGCAACAATCCTCAGGTGGGCCTTTTGCACCCAGCCCCATGCTGATTCAGTTCAGCTGGGTGTAACAAGTTGACCATTAGTTAATTCACCACAGAGTGCTAGCAATTTCTACTTCATGAAAGTAATGATAATGCAGAATTTACACTGGACATTTTGATATTTCCTTTTTGTATGCCTGGAATCTTTCATCATTCAGTTTCTCCATTACTTCATTTGTTTTTTGCTGAATAGAAATTGTTGAGTGTGCAATTTTAATCACCTAATTTTTTATTTTATTATATTCTAGGTCTTAGTTTTAGTCTTTGTCCTACAGTTACAATTAATATCTTAATTTAAAATGATCTCATTCATGTAAATGTCAACTTAACTTGTTTGCACAGAATAAATAAAACTTAACTTGTTGTTTATAGCCCCGTATACATTACCCTACTTTGATATAGTATTCATACATATATATTTCTGTGTAACATCCATTTATATGTTATAAAATCACTGACACAATTTTATAATTTTTTTATTTTTAGTCATATATTATAGACAAATTTTACAAAAAAATGCTCTTCTTATATACCTTTACTGGTACAGTTTATTTATTTATGTGAATTGAAGACATTATCGGTATAATTTCATTTGCTTATATAGGACTTCCTTTATTACAATGTATGTAATAGTATTGCTCATGATAAATTCGTCCTGTTTCTGTTTTACTTAGAATGTCTTACTGTCTTTTTTTTTCAAAGATTATATTGCTGGATATAGCACTTTGAGTGCGTCATAGAATTATCTCTTCCCTATGTGGGTTATGATCAGAAATTAGCTGCTGCTAACCCTATCGAGGAATTTTGTATTTGAAGATTAATTTTCTTTTTTTGCTCTCAGTACATCCATGTCTTTCAAAATTTGCCTATGATGTACTTAGGATTTATCTTCATGTCTAGTCAAATAAATTAATGTTTTATCACATTTGGAAAATTGGAGACTATTATAAACTGAAATGTATTTTTGCCCACCTCTCTTCTTCTTTAGGGTCTTCCATTAATCATATATTTCTATCTTAATGGCATCTCATAGTATTCTGAGGTTCTGCCCAATTTTTTCATTAGTTTTGCTTCTTGGTTTCCAGATTAAATGATCTTAAGTTGTCTGTTTTCAAGTTTAAGGATAATTTCTTTTGGCAGCTCCAATCTGTCGTTATCTATTGAATTTTTATTTCCAATGTGATACTTTCAACTGCCATAATTTCTCTTTTATTCTTCTGTTTTAATGCAATTTATATTTCTATATTAATTTTCTCTATTCGACAAGACACAATTCCCTTACTTATAAAAATTACTTAGACTTTTCTTCTAGTTTTTTGAAAATATACAAACAAAATACAAAACAAAGAAATCTTCCCAACATTACTTGAGTACAATTATTTCTTATTTGAAAGAAGTATTTTTTGTTTTCAATCAATATTTTATAGAATTTAGTTTGGGACATGTGGATTTTGGTTGTTCTCAACAAGGCACTTGGGTTAGCAGGGTTACTAAATAAGCAGAAATTCTATCAACAAGTCATACATCTTCAATGTACCAAATAGTAAAAGTTTCCTGGCCTAACAAAGAGGATGGGTCTGTGTAAGTGAAAGTCTCCTTCTCAACTCACTTCTATGAGTTTCTCAGTTTAGTAGGTCATTAATTGTCCAATCATACAATAATAGGAAAGATTTCTATTATCACTCCTTCTAATTGGAAAGATGATTAAGCCACTAAAAATCATTAACATTTTAATAAATGTAGAAGCCTTTTAAAATGGTCTTAAATCACATAAAGAAGATGTGGTAATGAACACTGAAAGAGCTGTTTATGTTGTCAAAATATAATTAGTACTAGTTAATTATCTATGCTGTGATTTAGGGTAATAGTTACACAACACCTGCTATGTGATGAACAATGTACCAATAGAAGTAGTTACAAGATTTGAGAGGAAAAATTTTTAAATATGACTATTTGACTAAAGTTATGAAAAACTTCCTGTTAGTAATATTCAAGCTTTGAAATTTACATGAGGTCTGTCTGAGCACAGGGTCTTATGTAGCACCCTCATTTGCTTGCCCTCATAGGCTGTCCCTACAGATGAGGCACTCATAGGTGGTATCACATTTAATATGATGGCCCTTGTGGTTCTCTTTTATATGTATTTAAGCCTGAAAAATAATGTCCAAGCAATACAGCTTGCAATTGGTAATACTGGAATGGAAATGCATAAAACTATTGCTTCCAACCAGATTCCTCCAAACTACCACCCCCCTCTATGAATAAATTTTACGTAGGACATCAGAGTGATATATTAAAAATAAATTGTAGGAAAACTGAAAAATGATTTGCTAAAATAAAACATTTTATGAAATACAATGTGATAGAAAAACAGGGCATGGTGATTGTTATGGTTGATACATTGTGTCAACTTTAGCAGTTTAGAAGTTTTACTAAGAGACTCAGCAGGGAGCCAGGGTTCTTACTTTGTAAATATTCTCATCCGGTGCAAGAGGACAGCAAAGAGATTTTGTGAGTGCTACACCAGCCCTGGGGGAAGGAGGGCCTTTGTACAATATAAAGGAGGTAAAGAGGTTCACTTTTGCTCTCTTTTGCTCTGGCTGCTTTTGCTGGCTGCTGCCTTGAAGTGTTGCTCCTGTACCATGCCACCCTGCCTTGGAACCAGCTGATTATGGACTGAAAACTCCACAAACCATAAGCTAAATAAGCCTTTCCTTACTTAATTTTGGGTGTTGGGTATTTTGTCTCAGCAACAAAAGAAAACTAACTGAGACAGAATTTGGTACCAGTAGAGGGGGTTGTTGCTGTGACTATATCTGACTATGTGGTTCAAGAGCCTTTGGGAATGGCTTGTGCGAAGAGTTTGGAAAGGTTTGGAGGTGTCACCTGAAAGAGTGGCACTGAACTGACTAGGCTGTCCTGCTTGGGAGATTCTGGTCAGAGCTCAGAAGACCAGAAAACCAGAGAAGACCAGGCTCAGGAAGTTTCTGCTGGAAAGGACTGCACTGGTTGTTGGAGTCCAGATGATGTACGGTATGGCTTGGCAGAAAGTTTTCCTAAATTTTGCTCATGTCCAGAGACGTTGCCTGAGACTAAGATAAGGGCAGCAGACTAATTAATCTGGTAGAAGAAATTTCAAGGCAGTCAAATATTGAGGCAGTGGCATGGCTATTGTTGGGGGCTTTTAGCCAGATTTATGTTGAAAATCAAGAGCAAAGACTCCAGCAGGATGATTTAAAACATTGTGAGCTTGGCCAGAAAGGAAGCTTCAATAGAGTCATGGACTGTAAAGAGAGAGGTGAGGAAATTTCAATTGCTGAGAAGGAACACGAGAATAAATAAGATGGTCTGAAAACATCACAAAAAGTAGCAAGTCTCAAATCTTTGCAGCCTCAAAACTGCAAAAGTGAAAGATGTGCTTTGAGGCAAAAGCCACAGAGCACTATGTTCCATAATGGTGACAGCTGCACCATGTTCCCGAATGGTGGTGACATAGGAAATTTTTTCCTCAGAATTGAATTCAGAGTGCCCAGTGATCCAGGCACTCAACCCCTACAGCCAAAATAGAGGAAAGCCTGGCTGCTGCTCCATCTGGCAGCAGACCTCAGCATCATCCACACGGTGCTGGTTTTACATGCATTCAGAATGCAAGAGTTCTGAGGTTAAAAAGGATTCCACCCCAATTTCAGAAGGCCTGGGAGGCCAGGCAGTGTGCCCCTGAGAGGGCAGCATTTGAAGCTGTGAGTATGAAGCCAAAGGTGAAGTTGAGAGCCCAGAAGTTTGGAAAATTCAAGAATGTGAATTGTCTAAGGAAAACTGCAAGGAGAGAACAAAATGGGTCTAAGAGAGAAGCTGTGGGAGCTGCAACCACTAGAAGTGCTGTAAGGGTGAAGTCACACAAGCCCTTTGGAGCTCACAATTTGCCACAGATTGCTTCAGATGTGGGATGTGCGACTACAAGATTTAATGTTTGCCCTGCTGGTTTTGGACATTCTTTTGTCCAAATTCTTTGTACTCTCCTGTTTGTAACTTTTTATCTTGTGCCATTGCACGTTGGAAGTGTTTAACTTTGTTTTCATTTGTACAGGGATATGCAGCTGAAAGTTTGCCTCTGTCTTGGAGAAGACTTGGGACTTGGACTTTTCAGCAGTGCTAAAAACGTTAGAACTTCACCTAAGCTATCCTGCATGCTATGGTAATAGGAACACCTACACCTACAATTTCTGATTTTTCTGGTAGAAATTAAAGGAGGTATGTGGTTAACTCTGATATTTGCATGGGAGGCAATATTACATAATTTCACATGAAAGAAAGAATATGAAAGTTTCTTTTCCCATCCTCATCATGGTCCAGGAAGCTTATATTTTTAATCTCATGGAAATGTTATTGGAATTCCAGGGAGTTAATTCCAATCTACCACTTCTAGTGCATTCAACTGCGAGAACAAAGGTGCTAACAGATATTTATAAATATGAGGAGCCAGGGTCTTAGGTCTGGCCAGGATGAAGTTTCTTCAGAACAAAGACCTTGACCCAGGGCCTAACCCAGATTTTATTAACTCATGAAGAAGGGAGGGTCTTAAGGATGAGTGACTGTGAGAATGGTGGGAATTCTGTGAGTACTGTGAGCTGGGCTATGAAAGCACCCCTGCAATATGCAGATAGAAGGATATACAGAAGACCAATCTGCATGACACAACTGAGATAGCATTTGATGTCTAAGCAGAAGTGCTTTAGCTCTGATGTGCAATCTTTTCTGCCCTGGGAAGTCATAGCCTCTTATCTTGAGGCTTGAACCCAGTTGATAGCCCTGGGGTGGTAGCTGTACAACCCATTGGGCTCAACTGTGTTTTAATAGGAGTCATAGGGCAGGGAAATAGTGACCGTCACCTAGCTTCAAAGCTTACGTATCAGAACCTCAGCCAGCTCTACTTACATTGCCAATTGAAGGGAAAAGGAAATAGCTTAGCTAGCTCTGTATATATCAGTATATGGAGTTAGGGCCAGGTTTATCCAAAGTGGGGATAATTGCTCTTTGTTCAGGGAGCGTCATCCAGGTGGTCCTCCACAGGTTCATATTGTCTTGATCTCCTAGTTCTGTTGGTGACACTCAGCTCGCTTATGAAATGGTACAAGGTGGAGTACATAAATACCAGCAGCCCTTCTCAGAATGCCATAAATACTCTCTCTGCTAAGGAAAGGTGCTCAGGCAAGGCACGCTGTGTTTTTCTGAAAGCATAGTTTGCTTTTTCTTTCAACTTCAATCTTCTCTTACCGGATTCAGTGAACATCTCAGCAGTCAACAAGCTTTCTCCAGTCATCGCAACTAAACAAACAGGAGCATGAATTGCCAACACTAACTACAATTGTTTCTTAATCATTATTGCTTATCAAGGACGAAGCATTTTCATTGACTCTTGAATACCATAAAGTTCAGTGGGGAAGTTATTTGTTTCCAAAAAGTTAGTAATGCTTGACTTTACAGGGCACTCTGGCTACCACCTGATTCAAGGTAATACATGCTTTGCACCTTTTATGTATTAGGCAATATGCTAGGTAGGTATCTTAGTTACTTTTCACTCATTGCAGAGACAAAATACCTGAGGCCCAAAATTAGGGAAGGAAAGTTTTATTTCTTACAGTTTTTTGGGAGTTTCAGTCCATACCCAGTTGGCTCCAAGGCAGCATGGTGTGGCGGGGCTGGTATTCATGGTGGCTTCAACAGCAAGGCACACTGGCAAGAGAGCGACAGAGGGTGGAAACAAGAAAGAGGAAGGCCCGCCTCTCTTACACTGTACGTCAGCTCCACCCCTGGGCGGGTGCAGCACTCACATCATCAATCCTAGCGCTAGTCAACAAGCCAATCACAAGTGCCAGACTCAGCTCCATCAAAAGTATACGAGGACTTGGGGGGACATAGTATCACCCAAGACAGTAGGCATATTTAATGCTCATAAATTTAAATGTTTCCCAGTTTATGGAGCAAGTAAGTGATGGGACTGAGATAAAAACACGGAACTTTCACTTCCAGAAACCTCCTCCTTCTTCAGCCACAGTTCTGATCAACACCTGGCCCTTCCTGGTCCTAGAGTCACTAAAGATTTTGAGCTGAAATATACACTCCTATTTAAAAGAGTGTAATGAAAGAAAGGATTAGTCACTGGTACGTAACAGCTAGACACATGTTGTCTATTCCTCGAGGTTCATTGTTGGCACACAGGAATGATTCTCTGTGTCCTTCCATTATCCCTTTGTGAGTTTTGGTTCTATTCATTTACTTGTTCTCTCTCTTTCTTGCTCTCTCTTTCTTGCTCTCTCTCTCTCTCTCTCTCTCTCTCTCTCTCTCTCTCTTTCTCCTCATAATAGCAATTATCCTGAAATCTTGATTTCTTTCCAATGCTCAAAGCAGTCATACCTGCCAATACTTTCAAGACAAGTAATTCTCTGCTTACACTGGAGCCAGGATGCTAGCACATCATATTTAAGAATCTTAGTAGTCTCATTATCTGCTTAAGGAGGTCAGTGAAGCATGTTCTTAAATCCTGTTGAAGTATTAACAAAGGGTCTTAGTGTTAAAACTTTCAGATTTTTGGTACCCTGAGGCCCCATTTTGGGAAAAATTTGTTTCCTCTATAAACCAGTAATGAGAATATTTACTTTGAATCCAAAAGCATTACATTTTTAATAATTACCTATAACTGAAAAGGCCAGGAGACATTGTCAGTGTTCTAGTGAGAGGTCTTCTGAGTCATATCACCATATCACTGGCATCCTCTACTTTATTATAGATAACAATATTTCCAAATTTCCTAGTGCCACATTAAAATTACATGGTTTTTTGTTTGTTTGTTTGTTTTGGTTTTTGATTTTTGTTTTTTTTCCGTACCAAGGATCAAACTCTCAACCTCATGCCTACCAGGAAGGCACTGAAGCCACTGAGCCAAACTCCCAGCCTTGTTTTTTTCAAGACAGGGTTGCACTATGTAGTTCAGGCCAGCCTTGATCACATTGTAGCCCAAACCCGTCTCAAACTCACAATGCTACCTCAGCCTTCTGAGTGCTGGGATCAAAGACATGAGCCACCACGCCTGGCTAAAATTACTTCTTTTTATCCAGACTCCAACAGTAATTCCCTAGTTCTTCTTCCATCTTTCATCAGTTTCTCAAGATTTTTTGGTTTAACTATCACCTAATCCAATTCCTAAGCTGTTTTCATTGGTTTGTTGGTTTGTTTTATTTTGTTTTCAGAAGTACAGTGATACCTCGGTTTATGAATTTAATTTGTTTTAAAATTTTGGGAAGATAACCATGGTTGTGTTTGCCACCCATTTCAGAGTTTGTGAAAGGAAGCAAAATACTGCTGAATGCTTTTCTTTGAGAATCAAACAGTTTGTAAACCCAAGTGTTTGTGAACCAAGGTATCACTGTACAGTTTTTCACTTCCAGTTATTTACCCCTGCCCAGAAAGTTATTAGCCATTGTGGAAATAGATCTAGTTAAACTCCATTTTCCTCTCTAGTTTTTGCTTGTGGTGAAAATAATAGAAAGATGATGTGAAGAAGTGAGAAAAAAGGAGAGAGAAATTTGAGGAAATAAAAAATCTCACCAAAATGCAACTTTCTCTTCATCCCACCCTCAGATATGAAACCAAGCTCTACAAAGTGTGGTTTGCTTTTCCTCCATATCCATCGCATTACAGGAAATGCAAAAGATTCTCACCTGCACTTCAAACTGCAGCTTTGTCTGCAGAGAAAAAGACAAGCTGCATGGTGACAAAGTGGGAAGAAGCTTTAGATCGCATGTCCTCTGCCCTCACCACAATAGCCCAAGGCATCGGCAGAAATCTCAAGGCTCTTTTCCAGCAAAGTTGTTGACTTTTGCAATAGCTGGAAATGCAGACTGCAGATATGAAAAAATAACCAACACAAAGCTCTTTATATCTCTGCCTTTCATTTAATCCCATTTATTTATTTAGAAAAAGTGTCTTCTGATAATGAGTGAAATAACTCCTGTCCCTGATCCTCTAATATGTGGGTCAAAGGCATCCTTGGTGTGAAGGGAATTGTAGAGCATGTCATCCACCAGTCTTCTGAAGACTGATCACAGAGAAACGGAACCCAAACCACTGGCAAGATTCACATGGCCATATTATGGGAACAGGAAGCTGACAACATAACTCGTATCTAGGTGGCCATTTTAGTGATGATATGAATCTGTATCTGCAGACCAGTTATACTACTTTGTGAACTGGAAAAACATAAGTCACAATTTATGTTCTCTGACATCCCAACTTTTAAAATTATACCTGTACAAATGTATATGGATTTCATTTGTCAATTGTCAGAAAACAGAAAAAGATGCCAATAAAGATTTTTCGAAAGAGTTTCATGTTCCTGTCTCCTCTCCTACACCATCACAAAAACACTGCAAATGTTTTACTTGATTATCCCAGGGATGTCCCTGGGGGTGAAAGAAAACAAGGAAAAGTTGCAGTGCAAGGAAACATAAACAGGCAAATGTTTAAGAAAGTAAAGGATTATTGTTTTTTATTTTTCCCCAGCTCTGATGGTGGCTTCACAGTGGGGTAATTGTAAGAATGAGATTAAAAAATCTTATATTTAATGAGTTCCAGTTGCTCTTGGCTATTTTAACCTTCATGTCTGAATACTATTACTAGGCAGATTGGATTTTGTGTTATAACCTGCAAGAAACAGATTTTTTTTTCACTTGCTTATTCAGTTTTTATTCTCTGTTTGTTTTTTATCCTTGGCAAAATTTACCAGGGGAATATACGAGGTTTCCATTTAACCCATAATATGAAATTTTATTTTACTAGTGACTATAAGACACTAATAATGAGAAAATTCAACAGTATAGACATGACAAAGTGATAACTATTAATAAGGAGGAAAAGTTCATCATAGCCGTTCAGTGGGAGTATATTGAAAAGAAGCACAGTATGTTAAAAGCTGACAAAACTGCATTGCAAAGTCATTCAATTTCTTTATGGATTTTTTAGTGAGTAATTAGTGTAAATAATTCTGACTGGCTTTAAAAAACATGGATACTGACAAAAATAAAGAAGCAGAAGATGGGAGACAGATGGGCCATTTAATTTATTCTTCAATTACACTTGACACTGGGTGCACAGATCTGCTAACCATCTATTTCTTCACGGTCCATTTTCCAGCTGTGTTTATTGTCATAATAAATAAATATATTGTCTCATTAATGACCTACTAATAACTTTTGTTCTAAAACCACACTCACCCATCATGCCTATACTCCAAAGAGAACATGAAAAAAGGAAAACATTCACTGAGTGGAATGGAGGGTAGAAGCAGGGCCCATCCAGGGAGAGGCTTTGGAAAATGAGATGTGGTCATAGCAGAGTACGTCTCCCTTGTAGTTATGTTCTCTTAGTGACTGGGACAGTTCTTTACTCAGATAGCCATACTATCTGCCACACCAAGAAATTCATGTGTATTTCCTAGTTTTAGTGTGTTTTGCATTTGAGAAGCAATAGGATAGTAAAGTTTATTATACTCCATTTTCAGCTCTTTCTTTAATTTGGAATGCCAGAAAGACTTGGAGAAATATCAAAACCAACTTCTGTTGTTGTATTTAAAGTTATAAAAGCAGCACACCTGTGTATTGGGGCAGAGTAGGCCTCTACTCTTAAGAGGACAAAGTTAATCTTTATATTCTAACAATTTCCCCATTATAGTACTACGATTGAGGTGGGATTGGAGGTAAGTGGTTGCTAACAATCAAGAAGCATGTAAAATTGACTACCTACTCTTTCTTCATTTTGTCTTAGGAATTCACCTGTCTATGAGGTTCCAGCATTGGCAAAGAAATGAATGTGTTATTTAAATATATTTCCCTGGCTTTTTGGAACCCAAAATTCACATATTAGCCCATTCATTAATTCACCTGGCTGGTGTAGTCTTACTTATTACAGTATCAATACCTATTATAATGAGTACTGATCATTGCCTATTTCTGTTCAATGGTTATACCCATGAAAAGTCTATGCAAACCACATTTTAAGAATGTCATCAGTAGACTCTAGGTTTGTATAGTTCTACCACAGAATCTCAGTTTTTTACAATAGGTTGATACCTTAGGTTCTCAGTCTATCATAATTGAGCCTCATTTTCCTTATCTGAAGTGTTTGAATAATCACAGTATTTATGTCATTGGACTGTGAACTTAAATGAAGTAATACCTCTAAAGTCTGAGGAAAGTAAAGTACTTGAAACAGAGTAGGTGTCCAAAATTGTTGTTTTATATTAAATGACACAAGACTACATTATCAAGTATTAATTTATACATTATTATGGTGTTTATAAGTACAAGAAGCCTCAAGCACTTTTGCAAACAGAAAATATTGGAATGTATTATGTGCAGCTTCTTCAGTGCTGCAAGCATGGCATATTGGGGTGGAGATATTCTTAAAGCAGACTGTATACCTGGGGATGGGGGAAAATGCCTGATGTTCTAATACTAAATGCTACATCAGCAAGTGCTGCCTTCAAATTCTTTATGTCTTTATTTCATGCTGCTGTGAAGTACTGCACAAACCCTGATTTGAGCAGGCTGACTAGGGACGGCAGTAATGTAAAGCTTTGAGTTTGGTGTTAGTGAAACCTTGGAGTCATTCAAAGAGTAAAATCCAATCTTTTTTTTTTTTTTTTTTTTGGATGCAGGCATAGTACAATGTCTAATGCTCTTTGGTTGTAATTTCTAAACTCTCAGCCTATTCTCTCTGTCTCTGTCTGTCTCTCTCTTCTCACACACACACACGCACACATCTTGGGGATGGACAGTTTCAAGATGTGGTACACACTGCTGTGAAGTTCTTACTCCACAATGTTCCCTTCTGGGTGTTGGGTAATGAAACTAGAGCACAGAAAGACTGGTTAGGAAAAAGAAGGAATTTAGCATAGGAGAGAAAATCTGGGTCGGGATGCTGAGCAGTAGAGTGCTTACAAGGTCTTTGTGGGGAAAGATGTGTAATGAGACTCATGAGTTGATTGCTGTGTGGTTGACCAGGTAATGGCTCCTTTCTTCGTGATCCTTAAATCTTCGGCAAAATAAAAATGAAAGAATTCAGTGTGCTGTTAAGAAATTCACGGAGAAAGCATGAAAGAAACTGTTCCAGATCTGATTGGTTTCCAAGACAAAGTAAAGTCCTGCAGAGCAAGAAAAGTCAAGAAGGCTGAAGCCCCATGGGAATTTAGAGGGAGGCAATGGAGCTGCCCTTGCCAAGAGGCTGCAGAATAGTGGATGTTCTGCATTAAAACCAGTTTTGCCAGATCTTAAACATTAGAACCTTCAGCAGCCATCTGGTTTACAGCTATAATTTTCAAGATATTCACAGTTGGGAGCTTGTCCCTGCACATGTGATGTGATGAAATGCATGGGCTCTCTGGACAGTGATTGGGAGAAAACCTTTAGAACAAAGGCACCAACAGGCACGGCAGCCACAGCAGCAGCTGCCTTGGTGCAGACCCATTGCATTGGTCAGTGCTTCCTGGAGAAACAGATTTAATGCAAGGTTTGCAAATATTTAAGAATTTGTAAGATTGGCCTACAGTGGCCACCCAGAGAGTCAGGTGTGGAGCAGCCCAAAGTGTCTGTCTGTGTGCTGAGAGATTTGACGGATCCAGTTCAAGGCCTGGAGTTAACTGTAGTGTCCTGTGGGAGTCTGTATAAGGAAGCTGAAGGGTCTGCAGTACAGGCTGAAGAGTCTGAACTAGAAAGCAGGATAAGACTTCCCAGGTGAAGGCAAAGACTGGAGCTCCTTCAAAGAAATGAAAGCAAGCCTTCCTTGTTCATTTCCCTTTGAAATTATGTAAGCAGAACTATGGCTTGTATCTAGATGCTCCCCCCCAAAGCACTCATGAGTCGGAGTTTTCAGGGCTGGTTGGATCTGAGGTGTAATACTGGGATTAAGGATGTGATGTTGGAATTAAGAATGTCCCATCCTGGATGTGGCTGCCACCACCCAAAGAATGGGTAGTCTAGGTGGAATATAAAGGGACAAAAAGAAAGCTGCTGCTGTTGCTGCTTGATCCTTTTCTGTCTCCTGCCCATTTGCCATGAATTATTTCTCATCTAACATGCTCCTCTGTCACGCCAACCTGCCTTGGAGCCAGCTGATTATAGACTGAAACCTCTGTAAATTATGAGCTAAAATAAACCTTTCCTCCTTTCACTTTGAGTGTTGGGCATTTTGTGTCAGCAATGAGAAAAGTTAAGAAACCCATTGGTTGCTGTCATGCACACTCAGTAAATCCTGGGAAATCTTCAATAAATCCCCCTTAGCAACATGCAGAACTAGACTGACCCAATTTAGTTGTTTTTCCTCCAGCTGACACAATCAGAGAAGGATCACATGCATTCACGGAGGATGCTTCTGTCCTTTACATGGCGAAGAGAAGAGAACGCAGTTCACCATCAGTCTCCTCAGAGGGGCAACCTGTGAAAGTCCTGAATTCAGATGATTGGTGTGCAAGCCACCAAGATCACTGGGTGGCTCTCCACTCAGTGGGGGCGTTGCGTGAAAATGGTGACATCTACACAGAAGATGAAGAACAATTGTGAGAAAGCAGGGGTGGTTCGCAGTGGTTTTAAGGAGTGTGAAAGGATGAGTGGGTTCCTTTAAGATGCCAATTCCATGACTCCCAGAGTGCTGACGTTGGAAGGGTAAGTGAGGAGACAGTCACAGGAGTTTTAATCTCAGGCTTAGGTAACAAGCGCAGTAGAAATCTGGTAACGGGTGGTTGCAGCTTCCCCACCATGATTTTAAACTTAGGAAATTTTTTAATTTAACTATCGAGTGGCAAAATGTGAGGCTATGCTTGAAAATTCCTACATTTTAATTTAGTGTTCTCTTCTCCTACACACATAATTTCTCTGTCTTAAAAGCTAAGAGTGAGTGTGAATTTGTACATGTTTAAAGAGCACAGTCTTAGAAAAATTAGAATTCCTTGGATAGCAACCTCTAGGCAAGACGCATTAAAGACCCTAGCACAAGTCATCACTGAATGCCAGCAAACTGCAGGGCAGAATTACCATTTCCTCCACAAACAAACCTGAGACCTATAGTTATTAAGTGTGAGGACTAAAATAGAAAATTTCTGCTCCATATCACAATTCTGAACCTATTCATTTGCTTTCTCTCAAGCAATTAGTTCAAGCAAGCTTTTAGATATTATCTGTTATGGATTTTGATTAAATTTCATGCAAAAGAAACTTTATTAGAGTGAGTCAGCCAAATGAAAATTGTAATCCTAGGCCAGTGCAATTGTTCAAAGAACTGGGCTCCTTCTATATTCCTGTACGGTAACACATGGCCATCTTTGTCAACTTGCAAGAATGCTTCCTCTCTTCTTGTCCTGCTTAGCACTTAAGCAGAATACAGTGAAACAGTGTGATGCTCATTATAAGAAAAAATGTTTCAAGAAATCCCCAACACATATTTGCTTATATTTTACTGGAAAGCACTGTGCCATTTGCTTCCCTTATCTTCAAGAAAAATTGAAGAATTTAATATCATTGCTGGAAACATCACTGAAAAAATTAAAATAAGGATGTATTAATATAGAAGAGTAGAAAAGATATTAAAAGGGCAGCCAGGCTTATCTGCCACACCTATAATGGTTTTATGCAAATAAGCTTCTGTTGTGGTGAATCTAAGACATAAAGCCAATGATACTATTCCTTCATATATTCATTTACTCATGGAGAATGTACATTAAGTGAATGCAATAGTGGTGCTGAGAGTTCAAAAGAGAGATACAATTCCAGACTTCTGGCGTCATCTAGCCAGTGAGAGGACAGAATACAGATGATTACAACCCATGTGATTCCTGACACAAGAGAAGCCATGCTCCAAGGAGCATGAAGGAAGAGTGGCTGGTCCTGCAGGAGGAGGCAAGGGAAAACTGCTGGGATGGTGTGCTTTCTAAAGAAACCATTACACAATACAATCCCAGAGGGCAACCTGTATACAATGTCAATTGAAGGTAGAAAATGTCAGAGCAGATGTGCAACAGATATGCAACCTAGAGCCAGTGATTAATCTTTCTGAGTCTCAGTTTCTCTCTATTGTTTTACCAAAGCCATAGGCTTAATATGAAAATCCAGTAAGTTAATAACAAATTAAAGTAAATTTCACTCAGTAGGTACTGAATAAATATTGATCATACAAAAATAAATGGCAATTCTATCACTACTTCTGCTTCACAACTAAGCACAGTGTGGGTCAGAAAGGTTGTGTACCTTGTTAATAGACTCACAGCCTGTAAATAAAAGAGCTGAACCAACACTTCTGATTCTAAAAAGTGTTTGCTTCATTCATTCCCCAGCTCCACCTTGGGATATAGAAAATGTCTAAACATAATAACACAGATTGCTTTGCAGCGTAAGTCATAATAATATAGACTAATTTGTAGTGCATATTATAATAATATAGATTACAGTATACATAATGATAAAACAGATTACTACATATATTATAAAATAGAGGTTACTTTGCAGTGTAAAATAATATGGGTTACTTTGTAGTGTATAATGTTTACACAGTGCCAGTGGAAAGGAAAACATGTAGGTGCTATGAAGTCAGGAAGGTAGGACAGTTAAGTCTTTTGTTCCTTTCACGTCACATCCACATGGTTGATTCAAACAATAACAGTGTTCCTCTTGGGTAAAAGCACCAGGAAAGACACAAAAAGTGCATTGCACAAGTTGTATCTTTAAAGGAGCTTTGATTTGCATGTGAACATATTATGATTTCTATAAATAAGCAATGTGTTTACAAATATTATTATTCTTACTTCAAGAGCTTTAACAAAAATGCTTAAAATACTGCTTAATAAAATGTGCAATTACCAAAGCAGATTGAAATTCGCTCAACTGAAAATTCCAAAACAACAACGAAGCTCAAAGCTAAATATGAAAAGCCAAGTAAAAGGAAAAATTAAATGATGAATAATAATTACAGAGATGAAATCAGAAAATCTAAATTTAAGATATCTAATACTATATGATATAAAACTCAATAATGGATTCTCTTAACAACCAATACAAAAAATGAAATATGTACAACATAGAACTAAGTTCTTTGGTATGAAAAGAAAAATGGTAGTTACTGCATAATAAAAGGAATAGAAGCAAGGTTTTTTTTTACAAATTTTGATATCGTAGAAATTTGTTATTGACTCTTTCTGAAAAAAAGATTGAGTAGACCAAGTTATAATAGTGTTAGCTTACAGATAATTTTAAAATACAGATAACCTATTTGTTGAACTTACTGAAAAACTGTTTTGTAATAGCTAATTATCCACAGAAAGAAGTAACACAAAAAATCATCAGATGATAAACACCATGGCCAAGTGGGACTTTTCAGGAGCACAGGGCATTACATTGTGGTGAATAGTTAGGCATCTGGAATCATCAACAAGGCTTTGGTGATAATTGAGACTTCATAGGTACAGCAATTACTGCCAAGAACAACGCAATCATTTTCTGAAGAAAGGATGGGATCTGTTGACATTGCCTTTAATTGACACCATATTGTCTCCATTTGTTTTTTTCTGCAATGTACCTGAGTATTCAAGAAACAAAGCTTGTTTTGTGAAAACTAATTGGGATGAAACAAAAAGAGAAATGCAGAAAACTGTAGTATATGATCAGGTTAGAATTGTTTTCAAGTAGTATTTAGTTTTGCTACCACTTCTGAACATTTCTACCAATTTGAAGGTCACATTTATTAATTTTATTTTGGTTTTGAAATGGGTGACTGCTAAACACAGTCTCCTCCTAGAGAGAATACTTTATGTGAAGAAAAACCTGAGTGTATTAGGATGCATTTGTAAGTATACAGCTTTTCTGTTTCCTTAATGAAGCATTGGAATGTATCACTGGTAAAATAAAAATGGAAATGTAATCCTTTTTTCTGTGTATAATTGGAGAATTGGGTACTGGAGAGACTGAGAAATGGTATTATTTGGCAATCAAGGTTAGGAGGAGTTACTGAACTAAGTCCCCACATTCAGTAAAATAATGGAACAAAACTCTCAGCTTCTTATGATTAGACATGGTAATTTCCTTATTATATTTTCCTATGTTTTGGAGAGAAGAGATATCACTCTAATACTCATAGGGCATCTTTGACTAATTGACATGCTAACATGTGGCTAAATTGTTCAGGGTTATTGCTATCTAGAACAGAAGGGTACTCCTAAGGACTGCAAAAAAAAAAAAAAAGAATAGAATCACAGGGCTGCATCTTATGCAGTTCATGTGATTCAGAGTTAGAAACTGCCTTTAAATTAAAAGAAGGGACTATGTTTAGTCACCCTCCCAGGCTTTGACTGCCAAATAATATCATTCCCAAGACTCCCCAGTACTTGGAAGCAGAACTCCCTATAACACTTATAAAGTTGCTCTGTGAGCTATATAATGTTTGGTCTTCAAAGCAGCCTTTCAAATGTCCATCCACATACATTGATAATCACTAGTATGTGGAAGACTAAGTGTTGTCTTCAAAGGCATAAATCAGTATCAGAACTGTCATGGAGTTTCCAGTCCAGGGTGATAATGTAGAAGACAGTTGTTCGTTAGTTAATAGGTAGGCAGTCAGTAAGGGGCATACGATAGAGTAGGCTGGTTACAAACATAATAGCACAGACAATGAGTTAAGAACTCATTTAAACTATATATTTTAACTGGCTTAGCAACGTAAAAGTGAACACAGGAAAAAGAATAAAGAGTTAAGATAAGGATGGACAGGTAAAAACGCTAACTCCCAGGAAAGAAATTTCTTAGCAAAATATGCTAAGTTAGTTAACAACTTCTCCTTTCTTCCTGGCTGAACTTTGAGGAAGTTAGAAATGCAAAACAACTGGTTTCCTTTGAACTCCTTTTCTTTAAATCCAACCCCAGCTGATGAACTGATTTTTTAAAACTGTGCATTACAAACCCTCCACTTGGTGTCTGCTTGTAGATGTAAGACCAAAACAACAGAGCACTATGGTGAACCACTTGAAACCCCTCCCAATTGCGAACTATTTTTCTTCCTATGTGTCCAATAAATACTTTCCTTTTTCATGTCTTTTGTCGGTGGTTTCATTCTTTAACACAGTAAGACAAGACTCAGCTTGTACAATGATGACTGTTTCAGTAAAACAGGACAACGATGTCAACCGACACTATCAAATGGAACATTAGGAATTAACAAATAAGCGCCCATCTTCATGCACAATTCACTCAACATTAATGATTACTCTGACCCAAACACTGTGCTAAATCTTGTAACTCCATTAAGAAATAAAGCATGTAGGATTCCTGTCTTCCTTAAACTGCTAGTCTAATGAGGAGAAAAGCAATAAGCTGGCAATCAAATATACCATATAATATTAAATTCATAAAAGGAAATGATTCCTGCTACTGCAAAAGAGAATAACATCAGCTCTTAGTGTACTTCGGACTCCAAGGGAATTCCGATTGTAGATATGAATTATATTCTGCATGGTGGAGTAAATGAAATAGGAGGAGGAGAGAGAAATTCTAGAAAAAAAAAGTATAGTCTGGATCCAGGGGAAAAATGAGTTTGTTACTTTTAAGAGACAAAGAAATGTAATGTAACAATTACATGCTACAAGAGATCCTGTAGTAGGGGTCTCCAGAAGGGAAATAATCAGAGATGTTACAGAAGAGATGGAATTTATTCTTTCTGTAATAGGGTGAATAAACTTGGCCACTTGTGTTTGTAGAAGGCAACACAAAGTCCAGCCAGTCCGTGATCCAGAACGTTGTTAGCAGTTATTTGTCCCTTCTAAAGAAATGTTCAAAGTCTCATTGAAAAGCAAACCATGAAACAGGTTAAATTATAAAAACTCTTGGAAAAGTTCAGCTATTTGTTTACAAATCTTCCTTTGTTTTCCATGAAAATTGTTTCAAATTGTTTCTCTTCAGATGCTCTTGTCCACTTCACTATTAGCACATGATTGAAGAAAAGGTCCTTAGGGTTTATGAAAGTGACCTCTATGGTATCCAGTTTTTAAAGCTTCATATCATGTGCAGATAAATAGACTGTTACTTAAGCTTACTGTTCCCTTGGAGTAGTGAATAAGCAAAGGGCTTTCCACATGCTAACTTGTCAGAATTGCCA
The DNA here is from genome assembly GCA_004363535.1 of Dasyprocta punctata. Classification (NCBI taxonomy): domain Eukaryota; kingdom Metazoa; phylum Chordata; class Mammalia; order Rodentia; family Dasyproctidae; genus Dasyprocta; species Dasyprocta punctata. The sequence continues at coordinate 3,026 of RJWM01012854.1, read as the reverse complement.
CCAGGAAGACCAAGTGCAAATCACAGTTTCTGGGTCTTCAGATTGCTGTTCCTGGAGCTGTTGGAAAGCAGCTTATTGTTTGTAGGTAATAATCTCTTTAGCATGCCTAAAAGTGAGAATTCACAAATGAAACATCAATTAAAATGGTCTTAGCGATCTCATTTTAAAATAGAATTTATAAGGTTGCCAAAGAATGAATTTTTACTTTGAGGATGCAAATATGTCACCTGCAATGTCCTGGAATCAGTCTGGATTAATTCTAAACTGAATCAAGAATAAGAAAGCACCTAAATTCACCCATATTAACCAAACATGCATGCATGAATCTGCATCTATCTATCTATCTATCTATCTATCTATCTGTATGTGTGTGTGTATATATATATATATATATATATCCACAAACAGAAATAGACTAGTATGTATTACATATGTATTATATAATACATATATAATAAGAAATACCAAGGTGAAATCATAAATATAGATATGTCATCATGGTTCTCATGGTTACTGGCACTCAGAAATGATCACTGCCTCCCAACATCCACATGATTCACTCCATGGGCAAACTCTCCACTTACAAGGAAATTTAAAATGTGAATTCCATTTCCTTTAATACTTTCAAATCGTATTTTTCAAGATAAAGTGCAAGAATAATTGCTGTTTAGTGATAATTTACTGTTGTCACTCATTGGTCTACGTACTTTATAACCATTGTTCTACTCAATACTTAGATCCATTCTATAAAATATTGAATATTTTTCATGTAAGCAAACCATATACTATACAAGTAACATAATTTGTCCAAAGACACATACATGCAATGAAACCAGTGTTAGAGACAACAGTAGCTTGACCACATAGCTTAAAGTTTTGAAATATCTGTGAACTAGCTGGAGATAAACAGCTCTGAATTTGGAACCAGGAGGACTGAGTTTAAATCCTAGCCACCAAATCACCATGTCTCCTTTTAATCAATTGCTTACTCAGAGTTAAACTCTCGTAAGGAATAGTTATCTAATAAAAAAAATGAAAAGATTTTGGATAAGCACACATTGTCTTACCTTGTATTAAGGCAAGAAATCATTCTTAACTTGAACAGAGTTGTACCAAATGTCAGACAGAAGTGGTAATCACTGCTCATGTGTGGTTGGTCTGCTGTAGCACAATACATCTTCCTGAATGACTGGCCACTCACATATTTCAACCTGCCTTTGAACTCATGATTTCACCATATAAAATGTTTAGAAGTGTATTTTATTTTATTTTATTTTATTTGGAAAGTGTTTCTGTTAATTTTTTTATTTATTTATTTTTTATTTAAGTGAAGAAAAGACAGAAAAAAGACAATAAAACAAAGACAACAAGCAAAAGAGACAAAAAACTAGAGTAAATACACAACAGTAACATTGCAGGTTTACAAAATTGGATGATACAAACTTGACAATGGTTGCAATATTGCGTATCTTTTCTTTAAAATGGTTGCTTACATTAACAGATATAGGCATGTAAAATTGATCTAATCATATGAGTATTAACTGTTCTTTCTCAATAACGAATAGATTCAACAGTGTGTTCACTTTAGTTATCTTACATATACATATACACAGGTTTACATCTTTTCGTCTTCCCTTTTCTCTTTCCGCCTTTTCCCTTTCCAGTTACTTAGAGAACTGAGCTGTTCTCTACCCTTACGTAGTCTTTATTATAGATTTTGGATCATATATACTTTTCCATTTCTTACACTAGGGAGACAATACGGTATTTACACATGTGGGTTTGATTTATCTCATTTACGAGTATGGTCTCAAGTCGTGACCATTTATCTACAAAAGTCTCAATGCAATCTTTCTTAATAGCTGAGTAGTAGTCCATTGTATAAAAATACCACATCTTTTTTACCCATTCTTGGATTGATGGGCACTTGGGTTGTTTCCAAGATCTGGCTATTACAAATTGGGTTGCCATAAACATAGGTGCACAGATATCACTGTGGTATGATGTTTTCATTTCTTCTGGGAAAATGCCCAGAAGTGGGATAGCTGGGTTGAATGGGATCTCTAATCCTAGCTTCTTGAGGAATCTCCACACTGACTTCCACAGTGGCTACACCAGTCTACCCTCCCACCAACAGTGGAGAAGGGTTCCTTTTTCGCCACAGCCCCTCCAGCATTTGCTGTTGGTTGATTTTTTAATCTTGGCCATTCTTTCTGGAGTGAGATGGAATCTCAGTGTTGTTTTAATTTGCATTTCCCAAATGACCATTGATGTTGAACATTTTTTCATATATTTATTTGCCATTTGTATTTCTTTCTCTGAGAAGTGTGTATTCATCTCAGATGTCCATTTTTGGATTGGGTCCTTGACTTTTAGGGGCCTGATTTCTTTTAATTCTTTATATGCTTTAGATAGAATTCCTTTGTCTGATGGACAATTGACTAAGATATTTTCCCAGTTTGTGGGTTTTCTTTTCACTCTGTTGGAGATTTCCCTTGACATGCAAAAACTTTTTAGTAGGATGAGATCCCAGTTGTTGATTCTGGGAAGTGTTTCCCGTGCAATCTGATTTTTGTTCATGAACTCTCTGCCTACTCTTATGTCATCGAGATTTTTACCTACTCTGTCTTCTAGTAAGTTTAGTGTCTCTGTTTTTATATTCAGATCTTTGATCCATTTTGACTTTATTTTAGTGCATGGTGATAGGCATGGATCTAGTTTTAGTTTACAGCACATAGAAAGCCAGTTTCTCCAGCACCATTTGTTAGAGAGGCTGTCTTTCTTCCAATGTACATATTTGGCCCCTTTGTCAAAGATGAGGTGGCTGAGTGTGTTTGTAGTTGTGGCTGTATCTTCTAATCTATTCCATTGATCTTCAGGTCTGTTTTGATTCCAGTACCATGCTGATTTTATCACAGTAGCTTTGTAGTATAGTTTCAAATCAGGGATTGTGATGCCTCCTGCCTTCCCTTTGTTGCCCAGAATTGCCTTTGCTATTCTAGGTCTTTTCTGGTTCCAGATGAATT